>JAODAL010012542.1:0-94986 GCA_025379985.1 Phyllomedusa bahiana
TTAGAAAACCCCACGGCATGAAATGATTTAACACAAACAACACACACAGACACACAACACCCACCCAGACACCACACAAAAGACACACACACACAGACAGACAACCACGACAGAAAACCAGACAGACACACACACAGACAGACACACACACAACAGACAAAGACAGACACACACACAGACAAACACACACGACAGACACCAAAACAGACAGACACACCCCAACAGACACACCACCAGACAACACCCCACACACAGACACACACCACCCACACACAGACACACACCACCCACACACACACACACACCCCACACCACACACACACACCACACACAGAACAACAACAGACACACACACAACCAACACAGACACACAACAAACACACCCCAACACCACACACACAACACCAACACCAACACAGACACCCCCAAAAGACGACAACCCCAGGGCAACCACCAACAGACAAACACAACGCACAAAAAGACAACACACACAGACAGAAAAACACAGAAAACACCCCCAGACAGCACACCAACGACACACACAGACAAAAGACACACACACAAAAGACACACACAGACAACACACACAGACACAAAACAAACATTGCATAGACAAAATTTTCATTCAGGATCTAGGGCGGCTGGGGGGGCAACAAACAGCTAACTGGTATTACCCCAAACAGGTCAACCCCAGATCAAAACCCAAAAAAAGAGTCACGTTTTTATACTTTAAATTTTCCCGAGTAACTGGCAACTGCAGCCTGGGGAAAAAACAGCTAGAGGGCAGGATGACTCCATAAGGCCCCTTTTTGGTTGTCCCAGGTTTTGGAGCCAACTCCCCCGCACTGCGGGGGGGCCATAGAGCCCACACCAACATCCAGGAGCCCCCACACATGGCTGGCCCACCCCACTGTGGGGGGCCCCTTAGAGCAACACCCCCCATCCAGGGGGCCCCACAGCTGACGGGCACCCCCAGTGTGGAGGGGGGAAAAGCCCCCCACCATCCAGGGGCCCCCCCAAAGGACTGCACCCCCAGCTGCGGGGGGCCATAAAACCCAAAACCCCTATCCAGGGGGCCCCGACAGCTCAAATGGGGGCCGGGGAAAATTTGGGACCAAAGGGGGACACTTGGATGTCTTTGGTTCTGTCTTCCAACCATGGAAATGTACGGGATCGCAGATGGATTCATACCCAAACGGGGAGAAAGCCCTTTCCACTGGAAGATGGCCCAGGAGTGCCCAAAAATATTCCCCAAAACCAT
This sequence comes from Phyllomedusa bahiana, assembly GCA_025379985.1. Lineage (NCBI taxonomy): Eukaryota > Metazoa > Chordata > Amphibia > Anura > Hylidae > Phyllomedusa > Phyllomedusa bahiana. The sequence continues at coordinate 1,262 of JAODAL010012542.1, forward strand.
AACACTGCCACCACCAGCTTGTGTTCTTCAAGCAATGGTTGCAGGGTGTTTGTTGTCTGATATCTCACCTGACACATCAACGTCCACCAGTTCCATTTGCCAATCACTTGTCCAACTCAGATACTGCCGGGAAAATGTAAGCCTTTTCTGGAGATGCAACTTGGGTTAAACACAGGCGGGGGAATCCCTCTGTTCCAGGGCCCCATTTCACGTAGGGGTTGCACGGGGCGTGACATCCGTTGTTCCGGCCCCATAACCCGAGGGTTGAGGGTGCAGTACATCCTCACTCCAGGGGTCCCTACACGTAGGGGTTTGAGAGGGGCGGTGACCCCCTCGTTCCAGGGCCCCATCACAGTAGGGTTAGCAGAGGGGCAGTGATATCCGCTGCTCCGGGGCCCCCCAAAACAGTAGGATTAGCAGAGGGGCAGTGACTCCGTTCTCCGGGGGCCATATACGTAGGGTTGCAGAGGGGTATGAATCCGTTGCCCGGCCCCCCACAAATTGGTTAGCAGAGGTGCAGTGACATCCGTCTACCCAGGGGCCCCCTACACAGTAGGGTTGCGAGGGCGGTGGGCACCCTTTGCTCCCGGGGCCCCCACACAGTAGGGTTAGCAGAGGTGCAGTGACATGCGCCGGGGCCCCCTACACATAGGGGTTTGCGAGTGTATGACATCCTCGCTCCAGGGGCCCCATACACAGTAGGGGTTAGCAAGGTCAGTGAATCCTCTGCCCAGGGCCCCAACACATGGGTTAGCAGAGTTTGCATGACATCCGTTGCTCCCGGGCCCCCTACACAGAGGGGGGCAAGGTGCATGACATCCTCGCTCTCGGCCCCATACCCTTGTCTGGGTCACCCCGGATTATTTGGTGGTAAGCTGCTCCCCTTACTCCTCCCGCCTTAGCTCACTTTTACCTCTCACATATGGGGGCTGGTGTCCCACAGTTTCCGTCTCTTTTTTCACAATGGCTCCATTTCCCCACTTGCGATACTTTCACCACAGCAGCCGCCAACAGCTCACAAACTGTGCAAGTAAACTGTGCCAGTAATACCGCCACCCGGCACCCGTAAACCACTAATCATCCAACTCTTAAAAAAATCGGCCCTTTTATCCACCGCAGCAAAGGGTTTTGCGGCACCCATCACACCTCATAACCCCCCAACCGCGCACCACACAGATGCCTTCAGGCTTCAGAGGAATATAAATATGCGACTCAACTATCTTGAGGACTGAAATCCCCGGCCAATTACCATGGCTTTTATGGCAGCAGTCCTGACACGAGGGTCCTGATCGTTGAAGTAATCGCCGATAATCTTCTGGACGTCTTTGGTGACCGCTCCTTCCGCATCTTTTGAAGGGGTTTTCTCGACGGCTCCGAGGCAGCCGAGCAGCTGCAGACACTTGGTCCTGACGCCGTGAGAGGTGTCCGAGAGATACTGGGAGCAAAAAAGAAGGTTATTCTATTACCTCTATTATTCGGAGCCTCTCTACAACTTCCACCTCCTATAGAGGGGCAATAGGCGCCTTGTATGAGGCCCTTCTAATCGGCCATACGCCTCCCTCAACATACAATATTACTGGTTCCAGGACGACCATTGTATGTTGAAACCATAACTCTATGGAAAACTGGTGATTGGTTCCAAGGTGTCCCCAAAATAATGCAAAAATGGAGAGGAAAGTAAATGAAGCAGATATTAATCCAGTCCCTCCATATAACATCAGAGAGCTCGGGGGCTGGAAATACTTCCCATGATGAGGGCGGGAGCCCAGGGGCATGGCTTAATCCAGTGGGCCCCATTATAAAAAGGTCTAATAAAAAAAATGCTATGTTTTCCCCCTTTAGCAACCAATCTGGGCGCCGTTTTCATTTTTTACACTGCTCTAGAAACATAGAATCTGTTCTATGATTGGTCGCTATGGGCAACGGAGTCTTTTTATTAGACCATTTTCATAAATGAGGCCCAATATATTAGAAAAAAAATGGTGCCCCAAATGTCTCACCCCGGCACATGTCGACGTACAGGGGCAGGTATACCGCCCTGTACTGAGAGAGGTCTATAGACCCCCCCAAACACTGCATGCACCTCACTAATAAGTAAGAGCTTTCAGACAGTAGTTACCCCCCACGTTTCTGTAAGGGGGAGCTATGACCCCCAAATCCTGCATGAACCTCACTAATAAAAAAGACAGTCAGGACTGTATACCCCATGTACTGTAAGAGGAGCTATAAAACCCCCAATCACTGCATGAACCTCACATACATGTAAAAAACCATAAGGACATGTAGTACCGCCCGCACGTAGAGAGGGGCCCATAGACCGCCAATCCGATGCACCTCACTAAAAAAGGAAAACATACAGGACATTAGTACCGCACGTATGAGAGAGGTGCTTTTGCCCCCCAACAGATGCACCCCACATCATGTAAGAAACAGTAAGGACATGTGTACCGCCTGTACTGTAGAAGGATATAGACCACCAACCTGCATGACCTCACTAATACATGTAAGAGCGTATACGGACATGTAGTATACCGCACTGTACTGTTAGAGAGGTGCGCTTACTTGACCACCAATCACTGCATGCACTTCACTATTTCTTGTAAGAGCATACAGGGACATTGTAGTACCAGCACTGCACTGTAGAGCAGGTGCTATAGACCACCAATCATTGCAGCACCTACTGTACATGTCAGAGCAGCTCAGCGACATATTGTTTACTTGCATCGGTACTGTAGAGAGGCGTAATGACCGGCATTCACTGCATGACCTCACTAATACATGTAAGAGCAGTACAGGACATGTCGTACCGCACTTACTGTAGAGAGGCGGTATTAGACCACCAATCATGCATGCCACCTCACTAATAACAGGTCAAGAGCAGTACAGGGACAGGTGAGAAGTACGCGCACTGTACTGTTGAGAGGCGCTTATATAGACGCCAATCACTGCATGCACTCCACTAATACATGTATGAGCAGTAAGACTGTATGTAGTACCGCTCTATGTACTGTAGAGAGGCGCTTATAGACCGCCAAATCACGCTTGCACCTCTATAATACATGTTAAGGAGCAGTACACGGTCATGTGAGTAACGCACTGTTACTGTAGAGAGGCGCTTTAGACCACACAAATTCTGCATGCACCTCTCTATCAAATGTAAGAGCAGTACAGGACCATGTAGTACCGCATGTACTGTAGAGAGGCCGGCTAATAGACCGCCAATCACTGCATGCACCTCCTCACTAATATTGTAAGGGCAGTACAGGACAGGTTGTACCGCACTGTACTGTAAGAGGTGCTATAGACCCCCAATCAACTGGCATGCACCTCACTAAGACAGTAAGAGCAGTACAGGACATGTAGTACCGCATGTACTGTAGAGAGGCGCTATAGTCCGCCAATCACTGCATGGCACTCACTAAATACATGTAAGAGCAAGTACAGGACATGTTTGTCTCACTGTTACTGTAGAGAGGGGCTTAGGACCCCCAATCACTGCATGCATCCTCTCTATACATGTATGAGACAATACAGGGACATTGTAAGTACCGCACGGTACTATAGATAGGTGCTATAGACCGCCAATCACTGCATGCACCTCAACTAATACATGTAAGAGCAGTTCAGGGACATGTGAGGTACTCACCATGTACTGTAGAGAGGCCTATAGACCACCAATCACTGCATGCAGCTCAACTAATACATGTAAGTGAGTACAGGACATGTAGTACTCACACTGTACCTGTAGAGAGGCGTATTAGACCACAAATCACTGCATTGCCACCTCAACTAATCATGTAAGAGCAAGTACAGGACATGTAGTAACCGCCACTGTACTATTGATAGGTTGCTATAGACCGCCAATCACTGCATGCCACCTTCCTATACATGTAGAAGAGCATTACAGTGGACATGTAGTACCGCACTGTACTGTAGAGTGGCGCTATAGACTGCTAATTCCTGCATGCACTCCACTAATACATGTATGAGCAGTATAGGAAATGAGTTACTGCACTGTACTGTAGGAGAGGCAGGCAATAGACGCCAAAATCACTGCATGACTCACTAATACATTGTAAGAGACAGGTACAGGACATTGTTAGTACCGCCACTGTACTGTAGAGTGGCGCTAAGACTGCTAATTTACTGCATGCACCTCACTAATAACAGCGCTAAAGAGCAGTTTAGGACATGTAGTACTGCACTGGTACTGTAGTGATGACGCATACTAGACCACCATTCACGGCCATGTACTTCTAATGATGCAGAGGTTTTAAACAAGGTAAAATGTTCCTGTTATCTCTGGTTGGTCTTCCACCATTTTTTTATCTGTCACACATCAGCAGTGTCTGGGACATTGTATGGTGAGTGTGGTTTATACAGTGTCCTCAGAAAGACCATTGTATGCTGGAAATAATGTATCCTGAGGCCCCTGTGACTTGAGGCCGCGCTGTACCTTCATATACCTGAGCTCTATGCAGGGGATGTAGTGCTCTGGAGCGTCATGGTGCTCTGCATAGGGTAGGTGCTCTGCATAGGGTCTCCTTACCTTGTAGGCCACGTCCACCAGTCTTATCCGGATGGGTGTGTTGTCCACAAGCTTGATCCCGATCTCTAGCAAAGTGTCCAGCAGCTGGGCCAGAACCTGATGAGACTCTAGACACAGGGCAAAAAGTAAAATATTCGCCATCATCTGATGCAATAGAGGTAAGAGGACAATGGAAGACTGGGAACACGTGAACAACCCAAATGGATGGAAGTTATACAGCAAAGAGAGGTCCTATGGGGAAATAAGACCCCCCACTAAGGCAGGCATCATTCAAACTGCGGCCACTCCAGCTGTTGGGAAACTACAACATCCCATCAGTATTTATAAAATCCATAACAGTGGGCATGATGGGAGTTGTAGTTTCCCAACAGCTGGAGGGCCGCAGTTTGAGGATGCCTGCACTAAGGAAACAAGCTCTGTACAGTGGTTCTCCCATCATATATGATACATGTGAAACATCTCATCTGACGTCCACCATTTCACAGGCCGATTATAAGGAGGTTGTCTCTCTACTTTGATTTCTTTGTTTCGCAGTCCTGTTTTCTTGGATGTCCACTGCTGAATTCGGGGCAGTTTATGGCTTCCCACTAGGCTGCAGTTAGATAGCCAGGTCTGGGAGCTTTAGACCAGTGCTGCCAGGGCCTATCGGGAGAGGATCGAACAGGTTCTGTAGCTATAGCAACCAGTGCTGACAGCCTGATCAGGAGAGATTGAACAGGTCTGTAGCTATAGCAACCAGCGCTGGCTGCCTTTCAGGAGGAGATTTGACAGGTCTGAGCTATTGCGACCAGTGATTGGAAGACTACCAGGAGAGATCAACAGGTCTGTAGCTTTAGCGGGACACTGTGGCACAGCTTATCCAGGAGAGATCAAACTGGTCTGTCGTTAAGCGAACCAGTGCAGGCAGACCTACCAGGAGAGATCAAAAAGGTTCTTTGTAGCTATTCGCGACCAGTAGCTGGCCAAGAAGATCAAACAGGTCTGTAGCTATAGCGACAACCGAGGAGCTGATGCACGCCCATACAAGAGGGGATATCTGGTATAGGTAGGGACACTGTTAACCTCTTAAGCCGAACGCCTGAAAAAGCTGTTAAATGACCAGAAAATCTACTTTTTTAGTTTTTGCCTCCATGCGTTTCAACAGTCGTAACTTTTCTATTGTTTCATGGAAGCAGTTGGGATGAGGCCTCGTTTTATTCAAGACGAGTTGTACTTTATGGGGGAATAGTTTACGTTCACTTATAAATAATTGCAGTATTTCTTTTTAATTTTTTTTTAAATTTTTTTATGATTTATTTTTTTTATTTTTTACACCATTCACATTTCACACTTGTAACTTGTTAGATTTAATTAAGGGTTATTACGGAAGTTTGGGATACTTAATATGTGTAGGGTTTTTTTGTGCATGTAATTTATGCACAATTATTTTTTATTAAATATTTATTTTTATTTTATTATTTATTTCTTATATTCTTTTTTTTTTTTTCTTTTTTTACAATTTTTGTTCGTTTTTTTTTTTTTTATACACCATCTGATTGCAATTTCTAGCTTTTTCGTATATCTGATTTCCTGCAGCTGCAGTAAACTGAGTACGTTGGGGGAACGTCTACAAAACTCTGTCCCAAACGTGTAATGAAACATCCAACAGATTAGCATAAAAAAAAACAAAACAGATTATATAGCCTCCCCAGGCTATCTATTAGAGGAGCATCCTGAGGGGGATTTAATTAGTTCTGCAACCTCAATTGATGTAATCAAAGATGACTGTCGCTGACAGGGTGCAGTATTCTATTCACACAAGGTAAAACTTTTTGGATCCTTAAGTTGGAACACGCTCAATCCATCGGGTCTAAACGAGGCCCAGCGAGGTTATTAATCTAAGGGGGAAAAAAAAAAAAAATGCAGGATTAAATTTATGTTCTCTTTTCATTAAGTGGAAAAGTTTTTGGAGTTTAAGGATGAATTGTAGGCATCCTACGAGAGTCTTCTCGTTTTGAAAGTTCTGGCAAATAGAGTTGCGCAGAAACTGCCTGAGTACGTTTGATTTGGGGCGGAAATGCCTCCTCACTCATTCCCACTAATCATGATTCCGGGGTCGGTAGCTGCCGGCGCTGTGAAAGCGAGTACAGCTCTAGGATCAGAGAGGAAGGTGAGTGGAATGAATACTGTACAGCAGGTATATCTGTAGTATTTTATATAATTATGTTTTTAACAGATGTTTTTAAAAAAAAAAAAACGAAAAAAAAAAAAAATCAATTGTTATCACGTTTTAGGTTACGTTTGTATTACGTTTTTAGATATGTGTGTGGTGTACACCCAGGTGGGGCGGTCTTCCCAACCCTAGGGTATCTATTTGAAGGCACTGTATGGTTTTCATTCTCCTGGTGGAAGCATATGAGGGTATATATGCGATAACGGAGTAGAGAGTTGTTTTATATTTCCAAGAATAAATTATCCCTTTTATATCATCAGGATACTCAAAAGAAAATCTTTTTTCCTATTACCATTAAGGGATTTCTTTTGAAAAAAAGGGAATCAGTTCCAAGCGTTGAACTCTGGCATCCACTTTGTTGTGCCTATAGGAGCAATTTGTTTTATAATTATTTTCTCCTCCGGCCCCAAGGAGTGGGGATAGGAGCTGGTTGGGAAGAAGCACACTGCAGCGGAACGAGGGCATTTCATAGCTTATATATTGATTAATGAGTTGTACCTTATAGCGTACAACTTTTGAAGGTGAGCCATTGTAATTGGAAAGATTTGTTTAATTGGGGAACACTGATGTACTATACGATTCTGGGCGATGTTTTTGTCTCTCTTTCCTTACCTTTTTTCTGTGGTGATAATAAGGAGAGGATTTTGAACGCATACTCTACCTGCTATCAAATTAACCATTTATATCACAGTGCTCAGCTCCTCTATCATATAAACCCTATATATATCACAGAGCTCAGCTTCCTCTATCATATACCCCCTTATATATCACAGAGCTCAGCTCCTCTATCATATTTACCCCTATTTTATCATCAGCGCTCAGCTCCTCTATCATATAACCCTATATATCACAGTGCTCAGCATCCTCTATCATATAAACCCCTATAATTCACAGAGCTCAGCTCCTCTATCATATAACCCCTATATATCACAGAGCTCAGCTCCTCTATCATATAACCCCTATATATCAGTTGAATATATACTCTCTGAAGCCAAGATGCACTTCCTCCATCCCTATACTGATTGGAGGGGGCACTTACATTTTCTTCTGGAGAGTACTGATGACATCATCCACTATGGAGTCCGGGCAGAACCCTAACGTCTTGCACAGCAGGCCCAGCAGAGACGCGATCTTCAGTCTCACAGACGTTTCGTTTTCCTGAAACCCCCAAAAAATGCAAATTTACCCAAACTTTCAGGTTCTTCTCCGGAGCCTCGTCTCAACACGAGCTTCTTTGAAAATAAAAACCCAGCTTTCCCGCCTCCTGAAGGGTAATTCTGCCGGATAATCATCCTCTATTCTCCTAATGCTGCATATAGCAGATTTTCCCATTCAGGAGCCTAAGAAAGCTGGGTCCCGGCCCTATGTCCGTGGATCAGGCCTGTGCCCGTGTACCTCTACCTTGTAGTAATGCTCCAGCAGGATGCGCACCACTCCCTCCACGCTCTCCGCCTCGACGGGTTTGCGTGCAAACTGCAGGAGGTACTGCAGGGCGTCCGCCGGCGAGGTGGCCTTACAGAGGTCGATGTGGAGGGCGGCGGACTTGCTGGGTTTGGTCAGGCGGAGTTTCTTGGCCGAGAGGTCTTCAATCGGCTGCTGCGGTGGGGACGGCATAAAACACACAGAGAGTAGATTGTACCAATGGAAAGTTTCAGATCCTATCAGCCCAGTCTAGATCTTGTTGTGTCATGAATGGAAAAAGCCACTACAGCTGTTCAAAGGGTTTCTATTCACTCACAGCAAGTGGAGATCTTGGAAATGCTAAGGAACAAACACTAATGCAATACAAATTCAACTACATCAGGCTAGTGACTTTGGTATGTAAGGGGGTGGGTGACTTACTATGACTAGTGGGGGGCCAGCTGTGACTACAGGGGAAGTCCTCCTGCCATCAGTGCTCTGCTGTGACAGATGGAAAAATGTCCCCAGTACTGCTATGGACTTGTGGGGCGGATTCTATGATACAGGGGATGTCCTTCCTGCCATCAGTGCTCTGTGTGACAGATGGATAAAGTAGTTTGCTATGACGAGTGGGGGGCATCTGTGATAGGGGGAAAGTCCTCTGCCCATCAGTTGCTCTGCTGTGGGACAGATGGAAATGTAGTTACTGCTTATGACTAGGAGTGGAGGGGGGGCCATCTGTGACTACAGGGGAAGTCCTCCTGCCATCAGTGCTCTGCTGTGACAGATGGAAAAGTAGTACTGCTATGACTAGTGGGGGGCCGGCTGTGACTAAACGGGACGTACTCCTGCCGTCACTGTCCGTGCTCTGCTGTGACAGATGGAAATGTAGTACTGCTGTGACTAGTGGGGGGCAGGCCTGTGATTTCTGGAGAAGTACTACAGTGACTAGTGGGAGGTGGGGGGCCAGCTGTGATTACTGGAGAAGTACTACAGTGACTAGTGGGAGGTGGGGGGCCAGCTGTGATTACTGGAGAAGTACTACAGTGACTAGTGGGAGGTGGGGGGCGGGAGAGACCGTGACTGGAAAAGTATACCTGTCATGACTATGGGCGACCAGCTGTGACTGATAGGGTGCCTGTGGTTACCTTAGTGGAAATAGTAATGCAATGACTAGTGGGGGGCCAGCTGTGACTACAGGGGAAGTCCTCCTGCCATCAGTGCTCTGCTGTGACAGATGGAAAAGTAGTACTGCTATGACTAGTGGGGGGGCCATCTGTGACTACAGGGGAAGTCCTCCTGCCGTCACTGTCAGTGCTCTACTGTGACAGATTGAAAAGCAGTACTGCCGTGACTAGTTGGAGGCCTGCTGTGATTACTGGAGAAGAAGCACTACAGTGACCAGTGGGGGCTAAGTATTCCTGTCATGACTATTGGGGACCAACTGCGACTACTGGAAAAGTAGTTCTGCTGCGACTAATGTGGAGGATGCAGCTGTGACTGGTAGGGGGCCTGTGGTAGCCTCAGGGAAAATAGTAATGCAATGACTAGTGTGGAGCCTGCTAGGACTACTGGGCAAGTATTTCTACCATGACTAGTGGGGCTTAGTTGTGACTATTGGATAAGAAGTACTGCTGTGAATAATGTGGGGACAAGTGTGACTGTTGGAGGAAGTTCTCCTGCTGCAACTAGTAGGTGGCCTGCGGAGTCTACTGAGGAAGTAGTACTACGGTCGTAGTGGATGGGAAACAAAGGTTATAAGTATAATAGATATATATATATATATAGTTATATATATATATATAGTTTATCCTTTATGTCTCCATTTTAATGCATTAGTTAGTATATATATCTTTATAATATATATATTATATATATAAAATTATATATATATTATATTATATATATATATATATAATAGGCACATACCTATATAATACAGCATTGTAAAGCTGTAAGTATATCTTTTGTTATTAATGTGTTAGAGATCGTCGTGTAATCCAAGATGGCGCCTATTCAGAAGTTACACCCTGTGTCCAAGCATTCCTGAGCTGTGAGGAGGGGTCTAGAGATAAGGACGTGCCAATAGACCCTCACAGCCAGGTACATGTGATGCTTCTTATCTACTAATTTGCAAAAGTATAAAAAAGCCACCATTTTATGAATAAAGGCAGAAAGCACTTTCATAGCAGCAAGGCATGTTGTGATGTGTTTTCTCGGTGCACCCTTTGTTATTTTTAAGCTAATTTGGACCCCCACAAGGACAGGATAGCCCCTTTGAGGCTAGTTCCATATCACGGTCACTAGTGGAGGACCAGCTGTGACTAATAGGAGTAGTACTACTGTGACAGTAGTAGTGACATGACTAGTGGGGAGCCTGCTAGGAGTACTGAGGAAAAGAAAAAGAAAATATCTTAGGAGGCGAGACCTTTCACTCACCTTGGGGGTCTGTGCATACAAGAGGCACAACACTCGGCACATATGTTTCAAGGTGGTCTTCGCTGAAGCTGCCGGCAGCAGAACGGAGCATCGGGTCAGGGAGATCATGTCAGCAGCGCTTACATCCACACAGGATATCCAAAGGGTATCTAAGGTCGTCTAAGGGCATGTTCAGTCTGCGTGAACATTCGTTCTTAGATGTGCGTTTTGGTCCGTCTAGTCCAGGGGTGTCAAACTGCAGCCCTCCAGCTGTTGGGAAACTACAACTCCCATCATGCCCACTGTTATAGATTATACAAATGCATGATGGGAGATGTAGTTTCCCAACAGCTGGAGGGCCGCAGTTTGACACCCCTGGTCTAGACGGACCCAAACCCGCATCTAACAATGTGCAGTGTGATTCTCCACTGCTCACAATGTAAGACACGTATCGGTGTTCACACTAGTGATTGCCGCTGCGTGTCTCACTGCGTCTTTCAGATCTGTCTTTTGGATCCGTCACTGACTTGTAAAATCTTGGAGCAGGAGCCCTATAATAAACTATAGGGTGCGATCCCGCTGCATCCCACACAGATCCAAACACACAGCTGCCTCTATAATAAACTATAGGGAGCGATCCTGCTGCATCCAACACATCCAAACACACAGCTGCCTCTAGAATAAACTATAGGGAGCGACCTGCTGCATCCAACACATCCAAACACACAGCTGCCTCTATAATAAACTATAGGGAGCGATCCTGCTGCATCCAACACATCCAAACACACAGCTGCCTCTATAATAACTATAGGGAGCATCCTGCTGCATCCAAAACATCCAAACACACAGCTGCCTCTATAATAAACTATAGGGAGCGATCCAGCTGCAACCAACACACATCCAACAACACAGCTGCCTCTATAATAAACTATAGGGAGCGATCCTGCTGCATCCAACACATCCAAACACATGCTGCCTCTATAATAAACTATAGGGGCGATCCCGTGCTCACCCAAAACACATCCAAACACACAGCTGCCTCTATAATAACTTTAGGGAGCGACCCTGCTGCATCCAACACACCCAAACACACAGCTGCCTCTATAATAAACTAAAGGGAGCGACCCTGCTGCACCCAAAATTAAAACAAATCCAAACAACACGCTGCCTCCTTATAAAAAAATAGGGAGCGATCCCGCTGCATCCAACCATCATCACAACCCCACAGCTCCCATTGAAAAAGGGATACGTTGTTAGAATCTGATCGACGCAACGTTTCTGGATGCGATTTTCAGGTCCCACACGGATCCAAAATCGTATCCAAAAACGCCGTGTGAACATGCCCTACATGTTTTTGTTAAAGGGAATCTGTTGCCAATTTTTTTTTTTACTTATTAAATCAAGCCCCTGATCCATATGCTTTCCTCTCAGCGTTTTTTATTTTCCTGATTGTAGATTTCTCTATTTCGGCCGTCTTATATGTTTGTGGGGAAGACATTCTTGTTTGCATGCTTTAACAGCAGTCAGAGAGATGCTTTACAGCAGCTTCATGCCCATAGGATTCTTAAAGGGAATGGGTCATCAAAAAATTACTTATTGTTTAACTCACATTTTTATGTTAAACACATTTTGTAGGAATTTTTGGTTGTTGTTTTTTTTTTTTTAATTTTCCAGATCACTTGCAGTATTTTTTTTAATAATTCTTAAGTCTTGCAGTTTTCACTTTGGCCACTAGACTGACACTTCCTGTTCTGTAGAGGGAGATTTTCAGCAGTGTCTGCTCATTATCAGTAAAAGCAGGGTCAAACTGAAAGGAGATCCCCATTGTTACAGATAACACAGGACCCACCAGTCACAAGAGGAGATGTCACAGCTCCCCCTCTCCCCTCCCTTCACAGTGAAAACTCTCCTATGGGAAATTCAATGGGACAGAATCTGTCTTAAGGCTCCTAAAGTCATGAAGCTGGCTGTAAGTATCTCTCTGACTGCTGTTAAAGAGTGCAAACAAGAATGTCTTCCCCACAATCATATATAGCGGCCCAATAGAGAAATCTACAATCAGAAAAAAAAAAGGTTTAGAGGAAAAGCATATGGATCAGGGCTTGATTTAATAAGTGAAAAAAAAAATGGGCGCCCACAGATTCTGTCCCCTAGTACAGCTATAGGATAGTTTTCCCCTGTGAAGAGGGGGGAGAGGGGAGCTGTGACCCTCTCCTCTTGTGACTGGTGGATTCTGTGGGTTTTCTGTACACATGTGCTTTCTCCTTTCATTTGACCCTCTTTGTCCTGATAATGAGAGAACTGCTGAAAAGCTCTCTAAACAGAACAGGAAGTATCAGACTATTATTATGCCTAGTGGCCAACGTGAGAACTACAGGACTGAAGAATAATTAAAAAATACTGAAAGTGATCTGGAAAACTAAAAAAAAAAAAAAAAGAACCAAAAATTCCTATAAAATGTGCTTAACATAAAAATGTGAGTTAAACAATAAGTAATTTTTTTGATGACACATTCCCTTTAAGGCTACATTTGTTTTCTTGTTTCCAATCAGTCGCGATGTCGCCATATGTTTTATATTGTGTTTTTGGACTCTCACGAGAGCTTTCTGGTGCACTCGGGCGCGCTCTTAAACCCCGTTCTCACCATCTAGTCTCTCATTTGGCGTTCACACACTGTGCACATCTCCGGGGTGCGGCCCTATCTCCTCCTCCCCCTATGCTACAGGAATCTTTTTAAGTTTTGATTAGGGCGCATCAGGGATTCATAGGTTTACACCTACACTAAGCGCTTATACAGCTACTAAGCATTATTACTTTGTAACACCCATTATTGTTGTGTTTTGTTTACCCTCCTATTATGTCTTCCTACCTCAATAAATTATATAGTATAAATGATCCCTATATATACACTTCATCCCCATTTTACCTGTATTCAGCAGCTTATTAATAGCATGTTATACCCCTGTCCTGATCCCAATAACATTATTCATGCACACCACCTGTTTGCCATGTATGTTTTATTTATCAATATCATTCAGACACCCCTAGTGTACTTCTTCCTTATGTACACCTATATGATTGCTTATGTGGTGTCCAGTTTGCATTATTTTTGTTGTTTTGTTTGTAAACATAATCTTTATAATTAATTTTATTTTATTTTCTGTTTCTTTGCCTGTATGTATGTATATACCAGGGCTGTGGATTCAGCAAGCCAAAGCCCCGACTCCTCAATTAACCAAACCTCCGACTCCCTCATACACGGCGCATGTTTAAGTGATAACTTTACTGTAGCAAAATGGTAACATCCGGCTGTTTATCACCTTATGATACAATAATCAAGCTATTTAGGTAGAACATAACTGACAAGCAAAAGGGTAACAATGTTTGATCTTTTGAACACTTGTGGGGAGAGTTGTAGAAAAAGCTGTATTTGTATCCAAGTCCAGTCTGCACCAACATTGGGAATGTGTAGAAGAGACCTGGAAATCAGATTTTAGTCAAGACCTGCTTGAATCTGATCCAGAGCCCAGAAGGATTCAGGCAGAGCTGAAAGCCAAAGGGGGATTTACCAAATACTAACAAAATAATAAAAATGAACATTTTGATTTTTTTTTAGGAGCAAAACAGTAACAAAGCAGTTACAGGAAAGAATCTGCAGAACTGAGCAGATGCTAAATGCTTGCAAGTCAAATTTATGTATAAAAGATAGGTAAGATGACTGTATATAAAATGACAGTAGCCTCATGTACAAAGCTGTAGTGGATGGAGAGATATGGAGCCTGAAAGTCACAAGTTCAAAACATTGTTACCATTTTGCTTGTCAGTGTAAAATATATTTATTGGATGTGACTTTAGAACACAAAAAAATGTAAATATGCAAAACACTGCAGAAACATTTGTTGAGTTTCTGAATTTGTTCTGAGAAATACTATTGTCTCCATCAGATCCTGCATACATGACCTCACATCTGACCTCATTATTTCCATGCTAGAGAATGGCCTCTCTACACTAACTTGGGGGCAAAGTGGTGACCACAGGGGCAGCATCTCTAACAATGTCAGGGTATAAAGGAATTGCCTCAGCCACAGTCAGTTTTGATGAATGGTTGAACTCTTCTACTTCTTTGAAAGCAGGTGAAATATTTTGCTGAAATTTGTTTGCCCTGGGAGCAGAATCTTTCCCCTGGGGCAGTGCTTTGCCTGCTCCATGTCATCAATTACACTCCTCATGTGATGAGGCTGAAGATATGGGAGCATCAGCACCGGCCGGACCCAATTCCTCTTGCTCTTTGCTTCGAAATAACTGGACCAACTTATTATATATTTTGGGAGTCGGTCCCTTTTATGACGACTCTGACTCCTGCAAAATAGGCACCGACTGCAACTCCACAGCCCTGGTATATACATTCTTATTCTTTACAGTGACAATTGTTTGAAAAAGGGTCCCAGTTTGACCGAAACGTCACATATGACTTTATTGTCACCTTCTATATTGCTTCAAAGACACAGTGAAGACATATAAAATAAATTCCCATATTTCTGCATCATCTACTTGTGGAGTGCTTTCTGTACTAACTGTTACTTGATTCGGGACTCAACCCCATCAGATAAGCACCCCTTCGTGATCATCCATTTGGAGTGCTGCCCAAGTGTATATTGTTCTGATGCACGGTCCATCAGGAATTTAAATACAACGGTCTTTCTCGGTCAAACAGCTCTCCCAATGAAGCGCCGGCACGAAACGCGTCGGGTTGTACAACCTCTCTTTTCATTTTAATAAACCATGCTTTAAAGGAGTTGTCTCACTACATTGATTCATCTTACCTCAGTCCTGTTTTCTTGGTTTCATTTTAAATTCAGGGGCGTTTACTGGCTTCTACTAAGCTGCAGTTGAAGCCAGGTCTGTAGCTATAGCAACAAGCGCTGGCAGCCTATCAGGAGAGATGAAACAGGTCTGTAGCTATAGTGACCTGAGGAGCTGATGCAGCCCATACAAGAGGGGATATCTAGGAAAAGGTAGGATACTGTTAATGGACACATATTGCAAAGTGACTTGTTTTTGCAAGATCTTTAACATAAACAGCAGCAATCCTTGTAGTGAGACAACCCCTTTAAACGTTAAGGGCCACATGTATGAAACGGTTTTAGTCTAAAATTCACTTTTTTGCCCTTAGGTTTCTATGGGGGAAAAAAAGTGAGTTTTAGACCAAAACCGTTTCATACATGTGGCCCTAAGTCCTCTATCTTAGATGTAATGACTCTTTTGGGGATGTAAGCGCCGCAGCACTTTGCTTCTTGATGATCTCCCTGACACGATTTTCCGTTCTGCTGCTGGCTGTGGCTAGTGTCAAAGTAGTACTGCCATGACTAGTTGGGGACTTGCTGTGATCACTGGAAAAGTAGAACTGCTGTGAATAATGGGGGGCAGCCATGACTACCGAGGACGTAGTACTGCTGTGACTGATAGAGGGCCAACTGTGAGGGAGTACTCCTGCTTTACCTAGCTGGGGGCCCGTTGTGACTGCTAGAGTAGAGTACTACTGGCACTAACGAGTGACCAGCTGTTTTTAGGAGGGAAATAGCACTACAGTAACTAATGGGGGGGGCTCTGCTGTGACTACAGAGAAAGTATTATAGTGGGTGACCAGCTTTGACTACTGGAAAAATAGTACTGCCGAGACTAATAGGGGGCCAGTTGTGACTACACCTGTCATGACTACTAGGGGGCCTGTGTAGTTGCTGGGAAAAAACAATGCCATGACTAGTGGGGGAGCCTTCTATGACTACTGGAAAAGTACTCCTGTCTTAACTAGTAGGGGACTAGCTGTGACTACTGCCATGACTATGGGGGACCAAGTGTGACTATCCAGGTAGTATTCCTCCTGTGACTAGTAGAAGGTCTGCGGTGACTACTGAGGAAGTAGTACTATGGGCATTAGAGTAGGACCAGCTTTGATTAATAAGTAATGAGCACTACAGTGACTGCTAGGAAATTAGTACTGCCATGACTAGTGGGGAGCCTGCTATGTTTACTGGGAAAGTATTGTCATTACTAGCGAGGGATCAGCTGTTACAAATGAAAAATTAGTACCGCCATGACTGATAGACATGTGTGACTGCTGAGAAAGTACTCCAGCTGTAGCAGGGGGGCTTACACTGCTACTGGGAAAGTAGTACTGCTGCGACTGGGGAGGGGGGGGGGGGGGGTACTGGCTTTAAAGACTGTAAAAGTAATACCGCTGCTACTACCTGTTGCGACTACTGGGGAAGTAGTACTAACATCACTAGTGAGGGACCAGCTGTGACTGCTACAGTGATTAGTGAGTGTCCTGCTGGGGGACTAGCCATGACTAATGGGGGAATACTCCTGCCGGGGCATGTAGGTGGCCTGCTGTAACCACTGGGAAAGTAGTAATACCATGAGTAGTGAGGAGTAGGATATGACTAGTGGGGAAGTAATGGGGGCCAAGAGTGACTACTGGGGAAGTAACACTGCCGTGACTAATGGGGATCAAGTGTGACTACTGGGGAAGTAGCACTGCCGTGACTAATTGGGGCCCAAGAGTGACTAATGGGGAAGTAGCACTGTTGTGACTAATGGGGGCCAAGAGTGACTACTGGGGAAGTAGCACTGCCGTGACTAATGGGGGCCCAAGAGTGACTACTGGGGAATTAGCACTGCCGTGACTAATGGGGGCCAAGTGTGACTACTGGGGAAGTAGCACTGCCGTGACTAATGGGGGCCAAGAGTGACTACTGGGGAAGTAGCACTGGCGCGACTAATGGGGGGCAATAGACTGTAAGCACCTGTCCTACAGGTAGCCTCCCCCCAGTGTGGCTGATAACAGGGAGCAGCAGATGAATGATTATGGGTAAGACAGGCAGAGTGTCAGGCCGCTGTGGAACTACAAGTCCCAGCAATACATATGTAGGTTTACAGCAGTAGTTGCCATCTGCTGCGTTACAGATCAGAGCACAGGACCTGCACGTACACAGGCACGTCATTCCCTGCCGTATAACATGACCCATGCAGCAGGCCTCAGTCTAATCCCCGGACTTTCCTATCACTGCAGCCGGGTGTAGTGCAGCCTCCCGGGAACGGACGGTGACTAAACCAAAACGAAATGACGTCACAGAAGGAAACCCTCCAAGGTGTAAAAAACCTCTCACCTGAACCACTTTGGTAAACTCTTCATAAACGCGTTTCTTTAAGTGGGCCGCCATGGTGTACGAAGCCTGACCCTCTGCGGCTCCCGTACTTCACGTACAGTCTACTCAGCGAAAGGGACCAATGAGTGTATTCAATAAAGCTGGTTGAAGAAAAAAAAAAAAACAACGTAATAATGTCACGTGAGACAGAGAGCGAAACCATAGAGATGGAACTAGGAAAGAGAGTGTCGCTCCGATCTAGCTGCGGTCCTCCAGCCTTGTTCCCATGGCAACTGTGAACCAGCATTCTAGCTAGTTTCCTTATCTTCTGTCTCTACCAGACAGACCCAGAACTATCCACATTAAATCAATATTGTGTTAAAACGATTTCTGTAGATTTATTCATTGCAAACAGCTTTTCATCACATAATATATAATCATAGTTGCCAACTTTTGAAAATGAAAAAGCAGGAGCGTGCCGCGGCAAAAATTTGCATGGACACGCCTATCTTTCCGGTATACCACGCCCCCTTCAAAAAAGCCACACCCACTCCACCTAACTGCATAACGGCTTTGGAAGAAAGCCAGGTAGATGCCCTTATAGCCAGGTAGTAACCCCCCATAAGCAGGTAGTGCCCCTTACAGGCAGGTAGATGCCCCCTAGTAGCCAAGTAGATGCCCCTCTGTAGCCAGGTAGGTGCCCCCCTTTGTTAGCCAGGTAGGTGCCCCATTGTTGCCAGGTAGTGCCCCCATTGTTTGCCAGGTAGTGCCCCCTCTGTTGCCAGGTAGTGCCCCTATTGTTGCCAGGTAGTCCCCCTCTGTTGCCAGGTAGTGCCCCCATTGTTGCCAGGTTAGTGCCCCCTCTGTTGCCAGGTCGTGCCCCCTCTGTTGCCAGGTAGATGTCCCCTCTGTTGCCAGGTAGTGCCCCCTCTTTTCCAGGTAGTGCCCCCAGTTGCCAGTAGATGCCCCCATTGTTGCCAGGTAGTCCCCCCCATTGTTGCCGGGGCAGACCCCCCCCTATGCTAAAAAAAATAAAATAATAAAATCACTTACCCACAGGCTCCTGCAGGCCTGCCACCCCCGACCAATTCCTCAGGGGCAAGGGGGAAGTGAGAGCCCCCGCGCGTACCCCCCTGCGCCGCGGTCACTTCCCCTGCGCCGCTGACCTGTTTTGGGCGGCGCACACACCGGCGCCGGACATACAGGGGGGGGGGAGGAGGGACGATCCCTCCTGCCTCCTCCCTGAAAGCGAACTCCCCGGGGGGGGGTAAAGCGGGCGCAGCGCCGTTCACCCCCCTGTAGGCGGCCCGGGGGGCCCGAGTAGGCACTACCCTACCCCGGGCCCCGGGGCCCCATTTAAAGGGCCCCCCTCCCCCTGCTGGCGGGGGGAGGAATCCCAAACCCCCCCGGGAGGGCGGAAGGGGCCCCAAAATAGCGGGATCCCCCCCCCCCAAAAAACGGGAGAGTTGGGGCATTATGTATATAATACAGAGTTTTCCGCATAGTTCAAGGATTGAACAACCATCCAAATTCTTTGGTAATGTTCAGAAACAATGTTGCCACATAGCATGTAAGGAAAAAAAACATCCCGCGGCGGTGGCCGCACAGGGGGTTTTGCGCGTTTCGGGGAAAAAAGCGCCCCTTTTCCCAAACACACTCAAAAAGCATCAATTACCTTCTTTAACCCCCCTTAACCCAACGCCTGAAAAGTGTTTAAAAAAAGTTGTCTCACACAGGCTTTCAGCCTACTTCAAAATTTGGCAGCAAAGGATTTTTGAATTTAGGGGGTGCTTCTTTCTGCCTCTTTCCTCCCCTCCCCGCCCCCCCCTCACACACAGAAAGCTCTCCCCCCATAACTTCTTACGAGGGGGAGGGCGAGGGGGTTTGCTGCCAGAGTTAAAAACCCCGTGTGGCCTGCCTAGGTCGTGCAGGCTGCTCACTCTAGATCAGCTGCACTGAGCTCCACGAGTCAGGAGACGGAGAGGGGTATCTATAGTGGGAGAGGTCGTGAAGCTGTTTGCTAATTTCAGAGCGGGGTTGAAGGTTCCTATACCCCTTGTTAGCATAAAAATCCCATCTCAAGAAACAAAAAAAAAACCTATCAGAACAGACACGGGGCAGCTGTGAGGATTTTACTTATCATATGTGTCACTAAACGCAGAGCATGAACCGTTCACTGCCCCCCTGACTGTTCTATTATATAGTCAAGCTCACGGGACCTTATGATTTAGTAAACATTCCCTGCGTTACATCCTGACTACAGACCCCTCACCTCTGCCCCCTCAATCTGTGTGAGAGCAGGAGGGGGCAGGCACCACGGGTTAATCCAGCTCACAGACACAACCCAAGCCCCCCCTTTCCCCTACAAAAAGCATACTGTGCTGGGGGGGTCTGTGCTCTGACCTTATTCAGAGGTGATAGTCATTAGCACTGACACCAGTGAATAAAATAAAACGGTCGGCTGCTATAGAGATTTCAGAAGCTGATTACTACTTAAAGGAAAACTCAAAATCAATAGGACATTTGTAATGAACATTTTTGAAAGCTGCTTGTTTTTTAAAATTTTTTAATTAAAACCCCAAACATTGAGCGAGACAACCCCCTTTTAAAAGGGGTTCGCACAAAGAATAGCTCTCAAATTGAGGGGAACACAAAATAAGACCTTTTCCAAATATATTGCTTTGTTCATCTGTTTTCCCTAAGGGTACAAGGAAATTTTTGACCCCCCCTGGCTTTTCAGTTCCCTCATAACAGCCCGTAAACAATTCTACCCCTGCTGTTTTTTCATGAAATGCAGTGAGTGAAATCATCACAAGGGGGACAGAGTGTTGTGCTGCGGGGATAAAGAACTTGATTTTTAAAATAAACAGAACTGTAATTTGGGCTTTTGTTTTAGGGGCAATAAAGCCTTCTGAAGCAGTTTTAGAAACTTCTGAGCAATCTGATCTAATTAGCAACTGAAAGCACAGCATTGAATACAAGCACAGAGCTGTATGCAAATTAGTCAGTCTGAACCAGGAAGTGACAGAGTATTTCATTCATGCATCCTATGAAACTCTGTAGGGAGACAACTCCTTTAAGACGTATGTGTAACGGTGGACCTACCAAACGGCAGACCAGAGGTGTGGATCCACTGGACCACCGCAAGCGATAGTATGGGCCCGCAACGCGGAAACAATAGGGGCCGGGTTTTGTTTTGGTTCCGTAAAAAAAATTCCCTACTTTCTATTTTGAAATTTTCGGCGCCCTTTTGTGCGACCCATAAATTTTTTTTTTACTAACACCTCGACTCAGGAGGGTGAATTTTTTTGCGGGCTGAAGTGTACATTTTATCGCTAGCAGTTTGGAACACATGCAACTTTTTTGATCACTTTTATTCTAATTTTTAAGTGACGTAAAATGACCAAAAAATGCAATTTTGGCATTTGCAATTTTTTTTCTTCTACGGTGTTCAGCGTTCGGGATGAATGATGTTATATTTTTATAGATCGGACTTTTTCGGACGTGGCGATATCAAATATGTGTAACTTTTTTATTATTTTTATTTGTAAAATGTAGTTACATTTAGTGACTCACAGGAGACATCTCTGAAGAGTTCTTCTCTTCTTCTTCTCCATCTGTCCCAGACGCCATGACGTCTTCTCTCGGCCACAACTCTTCACTGTAGAATTTACAAAACTAACATCTTAGACACCTCATTTTATCAGCATTTCTCTACAATTTCCTATCTCTATACAAAATCCCCATCTATAGTGCTCCAAATGGAAATAATTACCCCCTTGTGTCCCAAATGGCTATGGGGCTCCCATTTGTGCACCAAGTTTTAGTCTTGTTTTGTAAACCAATATAGGAAGTAGTGAAATTCCCTGAGACAGTATGTAGGTACACCCCCAAACTAGGTAGGCAGTCCTCAATTAGGTAGGTAAAATAATAGGTCTCCCAAAAGGTATCTCGGTCACCTATTAAGTAGAAAGGTAGTTATATAGGCCTCAGAATAGAAATATAAGTAGAAATATAGATCCATATTATGCAGTTATATAAGCCCCTGTAGGTTGTTATATGCCCCCTGTAGGTAAATATTTTCCCCCTGTAGCCAGGTAGTAGCCCACTGTTCCCAGGTAGTAGCCCCCTTTAGCCAAGTAGTTGCCCCCTCTAGCCAGGTTGCTGCTCCCTCTAGCCAGGTTACTAGCCCCCTGTAGCAGGTTACTTGGCCCCTGTCGCCAGGTTACTGACCCCTGTAGCCAGGTTACTGCCCCCTGTAGCCAGTATTATGCCCCCTGTATCCAGGTTATTAGCCCCCTTAGCCAGTAATATGCCTCATTTAACTAGGTTACTGACCCCTTAGCCAGGTAATATGCCCCTTTAGCCAGTAATATGCCACCTTAGCCAGTAATATTCCCCCTTAACCAGATAATATGCCCCCTTTAGTCAGGTAATATGCCCCCTCAGCCAGGTAATATGTCCCCTTTAGCCAGTAATATGCCCCCTTTAGCCAGTAATATGCCCCCTTAGCTAGTAATATGCCCCCTTAGCCAGGTAATATGCCCTCCTTAGCCAGTAATATGCTCCCCTTAGCCAGGTAATATGCCCCTTAGCCAAGTTATATGCCCCCTTAGCCAGGTTACTGCCCCCTTAGCCAGTAATATGTCCCCTTAGCCAAGTTATATGCTACCTTAGCCAGGTTACTGACCCCTTAGCCAGGTAATATGCCCCTTTAGCCAGTAATATGCCCCCTTAGCCAGTAATATTCCCCCTTAGCCAATAATATGCCCCCTTTAGCCAGATAATATGCCCCCCTTAGCCAGTAATATGCCACCTTAGCCAGTAATATGCCCCCTTTAGCCAGTAATATGCCCCCTTAGCCAGGTAATATGCCCCCCTTAGCCAGTAATATGCTCCCCTTAGCCAGGTAATATGCCCCCTTAGCCAGGTTATATGCCCCCTTAGCCAGGTTACTGCCCCCTTAGCCAGTATGTCCCCTTAGCCAAGTTATATGCTACCTTAGCCAGGTTACTGCCCCCCTTAGCCAGTAATATGCCCCCCTTAGTCAAGTAATATGCCCTCTTAGCCAGTAATATGCCCCCTTAGCCAAGTTATATGCCCCCCTTAGCCAGTAATATGTCCCCTTAGCCAGTAATATGCTCCCTTTAGCCAGTAATATGCTCCCCTTAGCCAGGTAATATGCTCCCCTTAGCCAGGTTATATGCCCCCTTAGCCAGGTTACTGCCCCCTTAGCCAGTAATATGTCCCCTTAGCCAAGTTATATGCTACCTTAGCCAGGTTACTGACCCCTTAGCCAGGTAATATGCCCCTTTAGCCAGTAATATGCCACCTTAGCCAGTAATATTCCCCCTTAGCCAGATAATATGCCCCCTTTAGTCAGGTAATATGCCCCCTTAGCCAGTAATATGCCACCTTAGCCAGTAATATGCCCCCTTTAGCCAGTAATATGCCCCCTTAGCCAGTAATATGCCCACTTAGCCAGGTAATATGCCCCCCTTAGACAGTAATATGCTCCCCTTAGCCAGGTTATATGCCCCCTTAGCCAGTAATATGTCCCCTTAGCCAAGTTATATGCTACCTTAGCCAGGTTACTGCCCCCATTAGCCAGTAATATGCCCCCCTTAGTCAAGTAATATGCCCTCTTAGCCAGTAATATGCCCCCTTAGCCAAGTTATATGCCCCCTTAGACAGTAATATGTCCCCTTAGCCAGTAATATGCTCCCTTAGCCAAATTATATGCCCCCTTATCCAAGTTATATGCCCCCTTAGCCAGTAGTATGCCCCCTTATCCAAGTTATATGCCCCCTTAGCCAGTAATATGCTCCCTTAGCCAAGTTATATCCCCCTTACCCAGTAATATTCCCCCCTTATCCAAGTTATATACCCCCTTAGACAGTAATATGCCCCCTTAGCCAAGTTATATGCCCCTTTAGACAGTGATATGCCCCCCTAGCCAGTAATATGCCCCCTTAGCCAGTAATATGCCCCCTTAGCCAAGTTATATGCCCCCTTAGCCAAGTTATATACCTCCTTAGCCAAGTTACTGCCCCCTTAGCCAAGCTATATGCCCCCCTTACCTAATAAAAATAAAATAAAAAAAAGCTTCTCACCTCAGCACGGTCCGCATGTCCAGGTCCTGTAGCTTGAGAACGGTGTAAGCGGCGTGCTTACGTCATCACGCAAGGGCCCGGGACCTCATCGGCCGGCAGGAGCTGCCGGCTAAGGAGATCCTAGCGTCGCAGGGGGGTGATGAAAGCCGTGCATCACGCCCCCTGCAACGGTGAGGTGTATGTACAGTGCTCACCAAATGCTGTACATACAAGAGAGAAAGCAGGACGGTAACGATCTGTCCCGCCTTGTCCCTGACTCTGACTGCATGGCCATTGTGAAATGGCCGTGCATTCAGAGATCGGCAGGCGGTGCTCGCACCTAGGAGCGCTCCAAGCCCACAGCAGCGGCCTGGAGCCCGCAGAGAATCGGGGCACAGGCCCCGAATAAAACTGCCTAGCGACGCCCCTGATTAAGATACTGTAAAGGGTGTCCCTGCGACCCACTCGCAGCTTTGTACTGTACTCACCTCACCGCGTTCCTATTGCGGGGCGGGTGCGCGCATGGTACTTTAGTGAAATTTAAAGAGACAGTGCGTCGGTGATTTGTTATCACCAGGCGCTGACTCTATTTAATGAACGTCAGTCAGCAATTAGAATATCTATGAAGGATGGTAATATAGAACAGGACCTAAGTGAGGGTAAAAAGAAATTTGGAGAAAGTACGGTAGCACAAAACTTTTTTGATTTGAAATATAATGTATCTGATTTACGATGGTGCGTTCTAGAGGAGGTTAGGTCTTATGATTCTGGGAGCCTGGAAACACATCTCCTTCAAAAGGAGGCTAAATGCATACATAATATGCAAACATTGGCTCCGTCCGGTATGAATGAGAATTTGTTTTTCTATGATAGGATTTGATTGTATAAAGCATTGTTTAACAATTGTATATTTTTAGGAGGTTTATCCCATGAATACGATAGAGTATTTAAAGAAGGTAATTGATGCATTTGCGTGTGCTTGAGAAAGGGGCGCGGTTTCCCCGAAACGTCGCACACACCTGTGCGGCCAGCCGCCTGTCTGGATGCTTTTCCTCCTACATGCTATGTGGCAACATTGTTTCTGAACATTACCAAAGAATTTGGATGGTTGTTCAATCCTTGAACTATGTGGAAAACTCTGTATTATATATATTATGTGATGAAAAGCTGCTTGGAATGAATAAATCTACAGAAATCGTTTTAACACAAAGTGTGCACTGAAAAGTGGATGCAATGTGGATGTGATCGCAGTGTGGATTGAGCATTAAGGATTTGTGAACTACCAACTTGTTTACATGTGTGCTTAGACTCATAACTATTATCATCACTCTCTGCACTCTAATATCTTCCAACTCATATCCGGCTCTTTCATATCTATCTATCTATCTATCTATCTATCTATCTATCTATCTATCTATCTATCTATCTATCCCATATCTATCTATCTATCCCATATCTATCTATCTATCCCATATCTATCTATCTATCTATCTATCTATCTCTCTCTCTATCTGATATCTATCCCATATCTATCTATCTATCCCATATCTATCTATCTATCTATCTATCTATCTATCTATCCCATATCTATCTATCTATCTATCTATCTATCCCATATCTATCTATCTATCTATCTATCCCATATCTATCTATCTATCTATCTATCTATCCCATATCTATCTATCTATCTATCTATCTATCCCATATCTATCTATCTATCTATCTATCTATCCCATATCTATCTATCTATCTATCCCATATCTATCTATCTATCTATCTATCTATCTATCCCATATCTATCTATCTATCCCATATCTATCTATCTATCTATCCCATATCTATCTATCTATCTATCTATCTATCTCATATCTATCTATCTATCTATCTATCTATCTATCTCATATCTATCTATCTATCTCATATCTATCTATCTATCTATCTATCTATCCCATATCTATCTATCTATCTATCTAATATCTATCTATCTATCTCATATCTATCTATCTATCTATCTATCTATCCCCTATCTATCTATCTATCTATCTCATATCTATCTATCTATCTATCTATCTATCTATCTATCTATCTATCTATCTATCTATCTATCTCATATCTATCTATCTATCCCATATCTATCTATCTATCTATCTCCTCATATCCCATCAATTTTCCCATCTTTCTATTATCTATCCCCTATCTATTAACTATCATCTACTCATATCTATCTATCTATCTACTATTATCTCATATCTATCTATCTATCTATCTATCATCTATTATTTTATCTTCTATATCTATCTATCTATCATCTATCTAAATTTTTTTCTATCCCCTATCCCATTCTATCTATCTATCTAATATCTATCCATCTATCTATCTTTCTCATATTTTATCTATCTATCTCGGGTCTATCTCTTTTCAAACTATCTTCTATCCAAAAATCTATCTATTAACTATCTCATATCTACTTTTCTCATGTTTACTAATCTATTCCCAAACAGTTTTTAAATTTAAAAACAGCTGGACTTTTCCCAAAGAAGGAGTAGAACCCGGGAGGAACAGAAGGGGAAAAAAAAAAAGCATGTGAGGTTTTAAAAGGGTCCCGAAAAACTTATGACCCTGTGATATTTTGTTTTTTTGTTTTTAAAAAATTTTCAAAAATACAAAAGGGGGGGCAGAGTGTACATTAATGAACAAAAAAATGAACTTTTTTGGGTCTTCAAAAACCACCCCCCACTTTTTCCTCCCTCATTTGTTTAACCCCCCCTAACCCCTCTCTCCCCAGTTTCTGCACCCCCTACATCTCCTTCCTCATCTCTTCTACCACCCTAACCCCACCCACCACAGCGCTGCACCCCCTACACCTCCCCCCCTCATCTCTGTCTACCACCCTACCCGGCCCTCCCCCACAGCGCTGCACCCCCTAAATCTCCTCCCTAAACTCTGTTTACCCCCCTACCCCCTCCCCAAAAGCGCTGCACCCTCTACATCCCCCTCCCCTCATCTCTCTCTACCACCTCCCCGGGTTTTTTCCCACAGCGCTGCCCCCCCCTAAAACCCTCCTCCCTCATCCTACCACCCTGCCCGCCCTCCCCCAAACAGCGCTGCACCCCCTACTTTCCCCCTCCCTCATCCGCCTACCACCCTCCCCCCCGGTCTCCCCACATTGCTGCCCCCCCCTACATTTTCCCCCCCTCATCTCTCCCAAACCCTCCCCGGTCCCCCCACAGGGGCTGCACCCCCTACATTTTCCCCCTAAACTCAACCACCCTAATTGCTCTCTCCACAGCGCTGAAAACCCCCTACATCTCCCCCCTCATCATGTCCTCCCCACCCTCCCCAAATATTTTCACAGTCGTACCCTCCTACATCCCCCTCATCTCTGTCAAAAACCCTACCCGATCTCTCCACAGGCTGGCACCCCCTACATATCCTCCCTAAACTCTGTCTCCCTTTAAGTTTTAATATACCTCAATTATCTGAACCCCCCATGCTTCCCCCAAAAAGCCCTTCACACTCCTGCTCCCCAGATCCTAAAAAAAGCTACCCGTACATCAGGACTTTCAAAACCCCTCTTTTTTTTTTAAGCTTGCCCTTTAAAAAAACCTCTTAGGCAGAAAAAACCAAGATCCCAATTCCCAAACCCCCCACTTTCAGTCACACCCCCACTTCTGTCATTTCCCTTGCCCCGGGGAAACCCCACGGGCACTTATCTGTATATGATGAATGGTCGGGGTTAAAATTCACCCCAGTTTTTTGTGAAAACCCCCCCATATTTTTTTAAAACATGGCGGGCCCTTTTAAAACCAACCCCCTTCTGACCCTTTGTCCCCTCACCCATACCCCCTAATACACTGTAACCCTTTTGGGGAGCGGGGCCCCACACCTTGTTCCACCCGGGAAAAGTAGTTTTTTTACTTGTCATTTTGGGTTTTTTTCTGTACTTTACCTCGAATGTAAAGCTAAAGGGAATCAAGGGCCCCTTTAAAATAAATAATAAAATAAATTATAAAGTGCTGGGGAATTTATGTTGGCGCTAATAAAGATAAAAATTACCTGCCTATGTCTTATCATGTATTATCCCGTCCCTCACCTCTATCGTATCAAAAATATACAACAGTCCCTACCCTTTCCTTTTTCCCCCACTTACATCTGTTTCCCCCAGTTTACAAAAGGAGAAAATTAAGTGGCATGCGGCACTTGTGGTTCCAGGGCACACACAGATATAGCTGTGGAACGACAAGTTTTCCCGCATGCCACAGCAGCAAAGTGAGGGTAGAATAGGGGAAATCTTCTTAACAGGGCACAGACAGCCCAAAAAAAATGTAAAAGCCCTTCCCTGCACTGTCCCCCCAACTAAAAGGGGGCCTTTTTCCCTGAAAGGGCTTTTTTCTCCTGAAAAAGAGGTTTTCAGCACAGCCAAACCGCAGTGTGGGAAAGATTTTAAAAAATGAGTAATTTGAACGAGTGAACAGTACTGCGAGTCGTGTTTTCCTGATAAGTGTTTTCTTTTAAGTGTTTGGGAAGACTTGAGATAGAGAGACTTTAGATTTGGAGGAGTTTAGAGGACAGTATGTATTACTTATTATTATAATTTAGTCTATATAGTCTTTTGGTAAAATCCCCATGAGTTTCCATTTTGACAATGCTGTCCCGGCTGCACAACCTGTGTAAAAAACAATGTATGCATCCTTGAGCAACAGTTCGAGGGGCGCATACTAGCAGAGCAAGATTGTGCACACTGCACATATAGAACCCGGATCCTGGATCTAAATGAGCAAGTGGCGACACTGAGATCCTTGCCCAACTTGGAAGCGAGCCGGCTGCCTCCCTGAGCACAAAAACAAATGAAAAAATTATACAAAAATAAAACAAATAGAAAAAAAACAGCACACAAAACAAACAAAAAAAACAAAAGAACAGAAAAACAATAAAACAAACAAACACAAAAACAGAACACAATCCGACACCTTCGCCCCCCCCCCAGCAGCCCCCCATCCCTGCCCCCCCCCACCCCCCTCCCCCCACCCCGCCCCCCCTCCCCCCCCCTCCCGCACCCCCCCACCATCCACCCCCACCCCCCCCCCCCCCCACCCCTTCCGCCCCCCCATCCCCCCTCCCCCCCCTCCCCTCCCCCCCCCTCCTCCCCACCCCCCCCCCAGCCCCCGCCCCCCCACCCACCCCACAAACACCTGCCCCCCTCGCCCCCCCCCCCCCCCCCTCCCCCCCCCGACCACCCCGCCCCCCCCCCGCCCCCCCTCCCCCCCCCCCACCCCCCCCCTCCCCCCCCACCCCCCCCCCCCCCCCACACACCCCCCTCCCCCCTCCCCCTCCCCCCCACTAGCTCCCACGCCCCCCCCCCCCAAACCCCATCTCCCACCCTCACCCCCCCCACCACCACCTCCCCCCCCCCCCCCCCCCCACCCCCCACCCCACCCCACCCCCCCCCACCCACCACCCCCCAACCCACCCCCCCCAACTACCCTGACCACCCCCCCGCCCCCCCGCCACACCCCCCCCTCCCCCCCCCCCCGCCACCACCCCCCCACCCCCCCCCACCCGCCCTTCCCACCCACTCCCCCCCCCCCCCCACCCCCCCCCCCCCCCCCAACTCCCCCACCGCCCCCCCCCCCCCACCCCCCCCCCCTCGACGGCCCCCCCCCCCCCGACCCATACCCCACCCCCCCCCCCCCCCCCCCCCCCCAACCCCCCCCAGCCCCCTCACCTCCCCCCCACTCCGGATACACTCACCAGTGCGGTGGAGGACGCCAGGCGTTCCGTGCCCCTACGCCTCACGCGAGGTGACACCGTACTACAGACCTAGGAAGCGGGCCGCTAGTCAGGGACTACATGCCCAGACTGGACACTCCCAACAAATTTGCAAGAATGGCCGATGCAGGAGGAAATCAGCTCAGAAATAGCATATGCTCGCAGCCAGACACAACCCCTGTCTGCTCCCTAAGTGGGGAATAGGAGTTCAGTCAGCTAGACAGTGCTAGTAGTTGGGACTCCATTATACGTGCACAGACAGGGCAATCTCTGCCCCAAAGCCCGGGATCTGACGAACATGATGTTGTTACCTGTTGTCCCAGGATCGACAAATACGCAAGAATTCAGGCCCTGACAGAATGGCTGGGTGGTGCTGGTGAGAATCCAGCTGTCAGGGCCAACAAAGGCACCAATGACAAAAGTTAGAGGAAGGATGGAGTGTCCTTACAAAGGATTTCAGCAAAAAGCACCAAGGCAAGGACCATCCAAGTAATATTTTCAGCAATATTACCTTTCCACGTGCCACACCAAGATGAGGCAGCGGGAGATTAGAGAGCCTAATAAATGGCTCAAAAATTGGTGTTTGGAAAGAGGGATTTGGGTTATTATTGGAGAACTGGCTGAACATCTGTCTTGGCTACAGACTCTATGCTAGGGTGGGCTGCAACCTAAATGGGGAGGGGGCAGCTGATTGGGGTACAAAAAAATGCAGGAAGATGGAGTAATATTTATACTAGGGACTGGGTGGGAGGGATACTACACATATAGCATGCAAGATAGTGAAGATAGAGAGCTGGGAATTAGGAATAAAACAGGAGTGGAGTGGAGGAGGGGGTGTAGCAATAGAAAACAAGATCAGGGAGAAAGTAATAAAAACTGGAAAAATCTCTAAAATGCATCTGACCAATGCAGGAGTCTGACCAACAAAATAAATGAACTAGAAGTATTAATAGCTGAAGAAAAATATGACATAGTGGGGATAACAGAGACATGACTGGACGAGAGCAACGACTGTGGCGGTTTTTAACATGCAGGGTTACAGTCTATTTAGAAATGACGTAAAGAACCGGAAGGGGGTGAGGTGTCCTGACTCTATTAAAATCCTGTCTGAAGCCAACCCAGTTGGAAGATAAGGTACAGGTAAATGAACAGGTGGTAATCATTATGGGTAACATAAACATGGGGGTAACAATAACAATATAATACTATAGGGGTCTGCTATAGGCCCCACATATAAGAACAGAACCCATGGAAATTTACTCCTCAGGCAAATAGATGAGGCGCTAATCTGAAAGGATGGTTATTATTTTGGGCCTACCTTTAACTATCCAGACATCAATTGGGAATCTGAACCCATTAGCTCCATAAAGGAAAACAGTGTATTTTGTTAATAACAATGATAATTAACCTTGCCAAATGTGCAAGAACCGACTAGAGGAAAGGCCCTCCTTGTGTGTGGTCTAGGGGTATATAGGCAGGGAGGAGACCTTTTTTTTTTTTTTTTAAAACAAATTTTTTATGCATTTTTCAACATTTTGAACAGTGAACACATATCTCTGACAAGTTTAATAGTGGTCATACCACGTATTTGCATAATCTCACGGCCTGTGCCTGGAATATGTAGATAATACATACAGAGAAAAACATCAAATTACAAGGTATAAAAGAAACATTAAATTAAACAAATAATCTACACTACTAAAGTGCAACTGCGTCCTATCTTCATCTCTCGTGACCGTGTGTCCTTAATGAAACCTCATACACAAGCCAAAGTTCCTCAGCACCTGAAGTCTTCCCTAGCGTGCCCCCAATTCCCTTCTACAGTACCAACCGGTGGTATTTGAAACCTCTGCATAAGGGCTTCTATCTCCCTAACGGAATAATGCGATATTATGAAGGTTCTCCAACGTCTGAAGAACCCTGGGGTTTCGGATCTCCTAACGCCTCTCTGTCTCCAGTCCAGTCCCTATAAGATAAATCCTCCACTGCTTTATGACCCTCGGGAGATTGAACGGGAGAGTGGCCTTCCAGCCATAACTGCAAGAGGCTTCGTTTTGCTGCCAAAAAAGGGCAATGTGAACTATTCGCCGGGAACCGGTGGGAGTGAGCTGGCTCCTCAGAACCCGTCTCCCCATCCGCGTCCGAAGCCTGGGGCAGTGAAGATCAGGAGTTCATGATGTTTCTCTAAGGGATGACCCCAAGTGAAGCTGAATATACTGAAGAGAAACAGTGTCCCAGAAGTTTGTGTATACTGCATTCCCATAGACCGTGCCCTTCTAACTTTAATATTGACCAATAGCACCTGACAGAGTAACAACGGTCAGGTTGAGGGCACCTAGGGAATAGTGACCATAATATAATCAATTTCCAATTATCCTTCCATAGAGTTTTTAGTCAAGGAGCCACAAAAACACTGAATTTTATGGAAGGCTAATTTTATTCTGCTAGGGAGGCCCTAAAACCGATTGACTGGGACAATGGTTTTAAATATGGCAGAACTAATAATAAATGGATATTTTTAAAACATCCTAGCTACTCACTGTGAAGTACATACCTTATGTAATAAAAAAATTAGATACAGGAAAAAACCCAATGTGGATCAACAGGGATGTAAATAGAGGCAATAAAAAACAAAAAGAAAAGCGTTTCACCTACCTAAACAGGAGGGCAGTGAAAGCACTAAGAAGCAAGAAAAAAATAAAGTGTGTAAAATAAAGATAAAGGAGGCAAAGCTGAGACGGAAAGACATATTGCTATAGAAAGAAAACTAACCCCAAAAAATTTTTAACATATAAATAAAAAAAGTTTAAAACAGAAAAGTTGGCCCTTTGAAAAATACTGAGGGGGGGAAAAGGTAAGGGTGATGAGAAAAAAGCAAACTTTTTAAAAAACATTTTTTTCTCCACTTATTTCCCGAGGGGGTGACCTTCCTGTTGAAAGGGGGATGGGGAAAAACTCCAATTAGAAGTTTTTGTCTCCCCCAGAAGAAGTGCAGTCCGCTTGGGAAATTAAAATAGCAAACCCCCCAGGCCAATGGCATAAAACCCCATTTTCCCCTAAGGACATAACTTGTTATATTATTACGCTCCAGAAATGACCCAAAACCCCTTTTTAAACTCCTTTATTGAAGTCACCATGACAAGTCCCCTGGCAAGAATTCCATGTCCCCACTGCTCTAACAAAAAGAATCCCTTTCTATTTTATGTAAAAAACTTTCGTTCCTAAAACGTGGGGATCCCCCCCTGTTAAAAGATACAGTCCTGGGTATAAACAAATTTTGGGGAAGATCTTTATTGCCCTTTGATGTATTTAAACAATTTTATGTCCCCCCGAAGCCGTCTTTTTTTTAATTAAAAAAACCCAAATTTTTCCCAATTTTTTGGGGTACTGTAGCCCCCGTCCTTTTATTTTTTTTTGTTGCCCGCCTTGTCCCTGTTCAAGCTCTACAATGTTTTCCGTGCATGGTCCCCAAAAAACGCCAAAATTTTCCCATGTGGGGTCTGACCATGACTTGTATAATTTCCCCATCAGTGCATCTATCCCCTTTTAAACACCCCATGATCCTAAGCCTTGGCAGTGCTGTCTGACACTGGCTGCTAAAATTAAGTTTACATATTCCCAATAAAACAAAAAGATAATGTCAAGGACTCAAGTTTGTGTGTTCAAAATAAGCAAAACGGAAAATGAGATAAAATTATTTTCAAACAAGAAAAACAGAATTCTTATTAAGATCTACATATCGCGTGCATGTCTCGCCCTTCTGACGGACAAAACTAAGCAGCTGCATTGTATGCTTCTCCTCCCTGCGCTAAAAGTCCAGTCCTGCGCTAAATTAAATTTTTTCAGTCTCCCCCAAACCCCCCAATCTCCCCCCTGCAGTACCCCCCCGGTTCGAAACGTCTCTCGGGATCTCAACCTCATTGTCTGAATAGTGAGTTTCTATCAAGGCCAGCGTTTAAAGAAACCCTGTTCGAACTTCCTTACAACTTTCTTTTTTAGTTTATCAGCGATTTAAATAAACTTTCATTTGATCCCAATCATAGAATTTGGGGGTAAGGGCCGTTTGATCCAAAAGAAACAGACAATTTTTTGCAACCAAAAACCTAGTGGGTACTGCAGGGGTTTTCGGGCCTCCCCCAGCCGTTCATCCCCCCCACCTTTGGAGGGCTAGGAAAATGGGCATTTTTCCAGAAGTAGTTTTTAAAATGCACCCTGAATATGTCACAATTGTCCCCCGAAACCCGGGGGTATGATGCATTCCCAAAGGCCATGCCACGATCGGTCCCCAGTTTTTCCACACTTTGGGCAATTTTGCAACCTTCGGGAATTTTTTGGGTAGCGGGAAGTTTAAGCCCTAAATAGCAAATTTTGCCAATTTTAAAAATGATTCCCTCCATTTGCACAAATAATGGTTGTTCCTCCACCAACCCTTTTTTAAACTTATCCGGGGGCTGCTCACCTTCAGAGGTGGGGGCCCAGAATGGAAGCCTGTTACTCTGTGGTTCGAACCTTTCTCATAACCCCATAAGTCCAATAAGTGCAATTTCTCTATTGAGGCATAAAATGTATAGATGTTTTGGGGCATTTCCTTTAAACAATTTTTTAAACTGGAGGCACAAAAGCAATACAATTGATAAGTGGAAAATCTGCGAAAGGAAGAGAAAATTTAGCTACCATTTCGGAAGGGGTAAGCCCCCTTGTTCCCCGTATGAGAAGTTGTTCCCGCTTTCTTAACCCCCGAGCCCCCCCATTTTGTAAAACATTTGGGGTTAAAATTTCCCCGGGGAAAACAGGATAATCCCAAAGGCAACCTTGGAGATCAGGAAAAGGAAAATCCCCGTCGCTTCGGATCTCCTTCCAGACCACAATCGTGTCCAGGAGGGATAGTGGGGGATTTAACCAGGGGTGGAAGGTTTGATTACTTGGTATGAAGGAAAACCAGGGGTTCCACGGACGCATCAACTCCTCTCCACCTCCCAGTTAGAGTAACGACTTAGGCCTTCTGACCAATCCACAACCTGCCGGGTTAAGCAAAATAGTTGTATCCCCTAATGCGGTAAATTCAGACCTCCCCTTGAGGTCGGCACATAAGTTTTTTGAGGGCTATACGGGGTTTTACCCGGGCCCATACAATTTCGTAATAATGATTTTGATCCTGTTAAGTCGGAGTTGTCTAAGAAGAAATGGAGGTCTTGTAAAGGTAAAGAGTTTGGAAAAGTTTAATCATTTTTAAGGCATGACATTTCCCAGTCATAGATAGGGCAAAGACTTCCAACGTAAAATTCTGTGAAATCTTGTTGATAATTGGGGGAAAATTTAAACTATTCCTTTTCCTACCTTTTTTATTTTATTCCCCCAGAATTTTTATAATTCTTTGCATCCCGGCCCAGCTTTCCATCCCCAAAGGTTCTCCAATCTATCTTTCAAATTCAACTTTACTTAATATTTTTCCACTTCTAGAATAATTTCCCAACTTTTCGTATACAAGAAAGGTTGAGGGAAGTTATTTTAAACAAATTTTTCGGAGAAAGTTAGTGAAAACTTACCAGAACATTTCTTTGGGAAAGCTCCGAGGGGCCCAGACAAATTTGAGAAGGCCCAGGAAGAGTTTTGATTTATGGCGAGCGAAAGGAGGAGTTACATAGAAGCATTCCATTCCACCCTTTTCAGGTCGGAAATAAATCCGGAAACTCCTTTCCCGACTCCTAAGGAGCTATAAAACCTACCCAATCCACCCCTTCGTACGCCGGAGGGCACTATAAACTACTGCCCCTTTTGCAGGTTTCAATTAACCTCAGCAATATTACGCTAAGCTGTACTCCTTGAGGAAAACTGCAGTGGATGAGGGCAACGATTCCTTTCAAAATTACTTTGCCGCGCCTATCAGATCTTCAGAAAGAGGAACGAACGCAACATAACCGAGGAGGAGGTCAAGTTGGCTATTCGCCACTTGAAAACAGGCAAGGCCCCTGGACCCGACGGGTTTTCTGGGGAGATATACAAAATCCTGAATGATCAGATTGCCCCTACCCTCACGAAACTATAACCAGATACTGCAAACCGGACTATGCGCCCAGAATCAAAAAATGCCTATATCAAAATTCTCCCAAAGAAAGGAAAGGACCCCCTGCTGCCCGCATCCTATAGGCCCATATCCCTTATAGATATTGATCAAAAGATTCTCTCTAAGATACTGGCCGACCGCCTTGCGCACTTTATGCCACAGCTGATAGGACCCTCCAGAAGGGCTTCATCAAGGGACGAGCAGGGGTGGGCAACATCGGGAAGGTACTTGCTGTCTTAGAGAGAATCCAAACACAATCCCTGCCAGGAGAACAGCCTGTATTTTGGGGCCTTGGACGCAGAAAAGGCCTTTGATAACGTTCGCTGGGACTGGCTTTGGTTTGTTCTGGACGCCCGGGATCACGGGGACTTTAGGTCTTTCCTTACTGCCATCTACGAAACCCCGACGGCAAAATACACACACTGGCTTCCTCTCTCCAAATTTCCCTTCAAAGGGTACACGGCAGGGATGCCCGTTGTCCCCTTTACTTTTTAATCTGGCATTGGAACCCTAGCGCGATTGCTCGAGGACTCCGACCTTTTTAGGGAATACGATAGGAGACAAAAGGTGAAAACTGCTTTATTTGCCGACGACCTAATATTGTTTATGGCAGACCCCCTGACACACCTCCCCCCAGTGGTAGCTGCCCTTGAAAACATTTCGGCACA
This sequence comes from Phyllomedusa bahiana, assembly GCA_025379985.1. Classification (NCBI taxonomy): domain Eukaryota; kingdom Metazoa; phylum Chordata; class Amphibia; order Anura; family Hylidae; genus Phyllomedusa; species Phyllomedusa bahiana. Next base: position 37,583 of record JAODAL010012542.1, read on the forward strand.
TTATCAGGGTATAAAGTAAATGTATCTAAAAGCGAGCTACTAGAATTAGACACAAGATTCCCTCAGGTCCCAAGGGGCTAGTATGGGGTTGGACGTACCCCGGGGCCCCCCAGGATTATCTTACTTATTTGGGCATCAAGATTGGCAGGACTCCGGACTTGATGTAAAAAATTAAATATCCCACCTCTCATTGAAAAGAATTTCCCAGGACTTGAGGCGATAGACTACGTTACCGTTTCTCTAAAGCGAGAGTCCATGCCATAAAAAATGGTCTGCTTCCCCAAGTTACTATCCCCCCTGCAACACTCCCCTTCCTTCTCAACATGCGGACATTAATAAAATCAACTCATGTTTTTCTAAATTCATTTGGGCAGGGAAAAAGCCACGCATTGCTCTCCACAAATTAAATATTGCCGGTCAGGGTGGGGGGATTGAACCTCCCGGATGTTAGGGGGTATAATCTGGCATGTTTGGCCCGACACATGCTCGATTGGTTTTGGAGGGGCCCATCTCGCTTTCTCGAACTGGGAATTAGAGAGGGAACTGATGTCCCTGGGCACCCACAAGCTCTGTTCCACACTAGATACCCCAAGCTCCCTCTTGATAAAGTTGTCCCCATTGTTCAGGGACCACGATTCTGGTCTGGAAGGAGCTGAGGAAACGCCTGGGCCTTTCCGTCGCTATTTCCAAAGACATGCCTATATTGAAACACCCCGAGTTTCCCATGGGTCAGAGCAACACAATGATTCGGAGCTGGAGGGAGCGTGGCTTAGTAACAGTGGGGCAGTTGAGCACCCGCAGCAACACAGATTTGGGTGAGGCCCTTTTGGAAATGATTGAGAAGTTCTCCCTACAGGATCAATCTCTTAGCCGCCTATCAACTCTTTTATTTCCCGTAGCGGGAGACTACGAGACGTCTCCAAGGAGACCATTCCCAATGATTTTTGACAGTTTGTCACCAACACACAAGGATTCGTGCTCCCTGTCGGGACTTTATGCCCATATGAAGGTGGTGCAGAAAACGAGTCGCTTCACAGGCATTCCACTATTGGCGTCGCCGACTGGGGAATGACAAAAACCCAGACCTGATCCCACAAGGTATTATGGCCATACGTAAACATATTATCTGCGAAACCTGGCGTGAGACTTATTTTAAGGTTATACATAATGCCATCTACGCTTTTAATCTCCCCCCCTCCAAAAATTCCCCAGATAGGTTGCAACATTGTCCCAAGTGTGGCGCATACAAAACGGATCTATGGCATGGCTTATGGGAATGTAGCTTTACACAGACTTACTGGGACACTGTTCTACAGTATATTAGTCTTCACTTTGGGTCCGCCCGGAAAAACATTATGAGCTTCTGATTTTTCCCTTTTCCCAGGCCTCCGGACATGGACGAGGAGAGGGTCCAGGGAGTCGTTACACCCCACAAAATACCCGGAATAGTTCATATCGCCCTCTTGGCGGCAAAGAGAAGCCTACTGCAGTCTTGGCTAAAGCCCACTCTCCCGTCCATCTCCGGGGTAATGAAACAGCTAGAGGACTACCTCATAGCGGACAGGCTAGAAACTGAAAGGCACAAGGAGACCCGCACCAAGGGTTTCTTCAGGGGGTGAGAACCCTTTATAGAGTCGCATTACTCCGACAGGGAGATCAGAGTCTCATGCAGGTGTTCAAGTACACAGGGTGGTACTGCAAGGAGGGATCTGTGGCACGCTGGGAAGATTGCAGGTGTGAATACTGCAGACTACCCCGACGCAATTTAAATAGTAACGACTTCTCAGGGAAAGGAGGAAAGGACGAATACGCATGCTGATGTCTTATACTCTGTATGTGATGTTTTCATACCTCAGGCACATGGCCTTGAGACTGTGCATCTCATGATACGAATATTGTAACATGTCAGAGATTCATGATTGTTATTTGAAAAAGCAAATAAAATATGTTTTAAAAAAAAAAAAAAAAAAAAAGAATCAATTGGAATCAATGGCGCTTTAAAATAAATAATAATAATAATAATAGAAGTGTTCACTTTATAACCAGATAGCTCGCCAAAAGACCTGAGGGCTTCAAACACTCGTGGTAGGTGGATTAGAGGATTTGACATGAACAAGTTCAAGTCATCCGCAAAAAGGGCGGTCTTGATCTCTTGTGAACCTATATTAGTTCCCAAAAAAAAAGTCTGAGTCCTCCAGATATCTCGCCAAAGGTTCGAGAGCCAAGTCAAAAAGAAGGGGCAACAATGGGCAGCCCTGCCTGGTCCCCATTTGAAGGTGGATGGGCGAGGATATAAGCCGGTGGTGTGGGACCCTGCTTCTGGGTTTTTGGGGGAAATCGCCTTAAAAAAAGATCCAAAAGCGCCCGAAATCCCAATTGCGTCTAGAACCAAACCCAAAACCACTCCCATGGAACATTGTCAAAGGCCTTTTCAGCATCTAAGGCCACTAAGACTGGGCGTTCTCCTATGCTTGATCCTATCCATGACTGCCAGCACCTTTCTGATATTTCCCACCGCTGCGCTCCCTTTAATGAATCCTTTTTTTTTTTTTTAAACAACATTTTATTGACACAAAATCAATCCATACAGATATGTAGTAGTGGACATGTATAACAGCGTCATTAATTTTCTACATACAATGTTCATAATAAGCCAATCTTGATAACTTATCTCTAACAACAAAAAATAACCTAGCCTAACTTAAGCCAAAAATCTATACATGAACTTGTGCCTATGTGCCTTGTCACCTTCTCTCGCCATAATGAATCCTTTTTGTGAGGGACCAATAAAGTAAGGCATGAGTTCCGCAAGACGGTTGGCCATTATTTTCGATAACAGTTTCTGGTCCACATCTATAAGCGAGATAGGCCTATAGGAAGCCGGGAGAAGAGGGTCTTTCCCCTTTTTTGGTATGACCTTAATAAAAGCTGTTTTCGATTCCGGGCGGACACAACCCTCCTGCAGAACCAAATTGAAGTACTGCGTAAGAGTCGGGGTGACCTGATCTACAAGGATTTTGTACATCTCTCCCGAAAACCCACCAGGGCCAGGTTTCAGGTGTCGCACTTCGTACTTCCTTTTCTGAGATCTCACAGTTTAGTAGTTTCTTTTTGCGCATCTGAGAGACGAGGTAGTTTTCAGATTGAAAGAAACCGTTGGCCTTCCTCCTCCCCACCATAAGAGCTGGCAAGGTAAAGAGAAGCATAAAATTGCCCCAAGGCCTTATTCATTTTTGCCGGGTCTGTGGTTACCTCTCCCTCAGACGTACGAATAGCCGTTATATGGGAGGGCCTATAATGTCCCCTAAGTAGCCTGGAAAGAATCTTTCCAAATCGAAAAAGTGTCGACTGAAGATGAGATCGGTACAATTCTTCCTTCCGTTCCAACCAGACTTCATAATCCCTTTTTGCCACTTCCCATTTTGCTCTACTATCAGCCAAGCCGCTAAGTTGAAAGGCTTTAAATGCAGTCCTCATGGCCTCCGAGGCCTCCTTGTATGACTTCGCCAATTTGCGTTTATAAAGGGTTGTGTGCGCTATGACCTTGCCACGTAAAACCGCTTTGGAAGTCGCCCATATAGGGGGGGTTTTGATTGAGGGCCTTTATTTGTTCTCAAATTCGATCCACAAAGGGTTTAAACCCAAAGTCAGGAAGTTTTGGGCTTTGCCAGATAGGGGGGAAATTTTCCAATAAAGGGGGTCCCCTTGGGGGTTCTTTGCTATATCCAGTGTAATTGGAATGAACAAGAGAGCAATCTAAGATCTGAGCTTTTTCTACGCGTTACACGGGTTGTTGTATTAGAATTTTTAAATCTTTACCATGTTTGGTGGATAGGAGAGAAAACTAAATTCTTGTATCGGGGTTTTCTCTCTCTCCAGAATCATTCAAACCTCGTCTCTATAATGCACCGGGGGCCCCACTCCTCTCCCTGGGGGATTGATTAATTTTTGTAAAGCCCTTTTTTTCCTGTTTTCCCAAAGGGGGTCTATGACAAGGTTCTATTTCCCCTCAACCTGGCTTGCAATTGTCACTGGATTGTTTTCCCCAGTTTTCTAAAGAAGGGGACATTTTGGGCCTTTGGGGGACCTTATTTTTAAAAAATATGATCTTTTCCCCTCCCATCATGATTTTTTGGATAGGGGATGAACCCCCGCTTAACTAGTACCCTTTTAAAAAACCAAGAATAAATGCACAAACACGCTCCTTTGGTGTAAAATGGCCACAGCTTTATTAAAACCCCAAAAAGACAAAAACATGAAGGGTAGTGGGTGCTAGAAAATTGTTAATTCCCAGTGCCTGACATGCAGTACCCGGCCAGACAGCAATAAAGGGGCGGCACGCTCTGGTTGCCATTCTAGCAGAGCCAGGCACTTTAGGGGCCCCAAATGACCCTATAAAGACCCTCATCTGTTTAACTAGTGCCCGCCCCTGGGTTCCATTCCATTACCCCTCCTTAAGGCGGGCCCCTTCCAAACTCACCCTTTCCACCTGAGATTTACCATCCCTTTTGGGGAAAAAATTAGTCCACCAAAACTTGACTCAAATTCCACCTGACCCCTGAACGCAAATAAAACTGTGACGGGGTTTATAAAACCACATTCTATTTTCATTTTCTTTTCTTTTTTTTTTTTTTTTGCCCAACGCAAACCCCCAGACTCACTAGGAGTCACTACACACTCGGAAGGAAAAATCCCTTGGAGGAAAACCTCAGGAACCCCAGGCTGAGGACGCCCTTTCCCTTTGGGTTTAAAACGGATAATGCTAACGCAAGAAATTTCATCAATATCATAAAACGGGGGTCGAAAACAGGTTATAGTAAATCAATATAAAACAATAAATAATACATTCGTCAGTACAGATTGCTAAATAAAGCTTCAAGCATTATTAAAATAGGGGGGGGGTGGGGGGGACATTTTCCTTGCTCTTGGGAGAGAAAGAGGAATAGAAAGAGAAGCCCAAAAAGTTATATCGAAACCTAAACCACACCCTCCTCACAGTAACTCTTCCCCAACCAGCCACTCCCCCCTTCATAACACAACTCCCTCCTGCTCAAAAACTTAAACTCACAGACAGGGCCTACACAGTGCAGGGACAAAAGCTGCCCTCTAAAAAACCTATCCCCTTTGAAAATTTACAAAAAAATATACTTGCATACACTAAAACCCACATTTAAAACCTACAGCATACAGCCAAAAACTCCCAGAAAAAAGGGGAGCTCTAGATTCCCCCCCCCAAAGTCTGGTCCCCTTCGTTTGGGGCTTGGGGGGGGTTTTGACTTTTGGATGGGGGATGAACCCCCGTCTAATAGTCCCCAGTTTAAAACCAAAATAAATGCCAAACCGTTCTCCTTTTGGTGTAAAAGGGCCGCTTTTTTCAAACATAAAATAAAAAAACATGGAAGGAGTCGGGTGAGTGCTCCCATTGTTGTTTTTCCCAGTGTTGACTGCACCCCCCCGGGCCAGCGAATAAAGGGGAGGCACGCTCTGGCTGCCATTCTACAACCCAGTTACTTTAAGGGCACCCCAATACCCTACCTGAAGATCCTCACTCCTGATTAACCACCGTGCCCCCCCTGGATCCCTTTACCTTTATACCTCCTTAAGGTGGCCACTCCAAAAAGCTCAGCCTCTTCCCCCCGAGGTTTAACATCCTCATTGTTAAAATTATCCACCATAATTTTAACCTACAACTTCCACCACTCCTGAACCCACCACGGAGGGCCTTTGAACCTTAAAGGGCCGACCCCATAAAAACTGCCCAACTTCAAAGTCCAAAATGACCATACCCAATTTGTACTCCCCCGGAAGCACCTACAAAAGTCACCTTCCAGACCAAAAAAGACAAACCATGAAATATAAGGGGAAAGTAAAGTTGTAAAAACCCCATATAAAATTTGGGGTGCTGACCATTACCAAAAAATAGCTCAAGTAAAACAGCTGTACTTTAACCCCCCAATTTAGGGGGGACCCGTAATAGGAAAACAACAGAGAATCATAATTTGGGGCGCTGTATTAATCTCGAAACACTACCTACAATGATGATCACAAGCTATAAATTTAAATTTTTACCCACAATTAAAAAAAATCAAAAACTACCCTGAATCAGTCATATTGGTTACATTTTCCCACCTACAATGACCCGGGGATCTTTCCCAGCAATAGAACAAGGGAATTTCTGCCCCAGAAAGCATACATTTCGGGTAACCCCAAGAACCCATGCCAAAAAAATCATAATTCCCCAAAGCAAATAATTGCTTTAAGCCTTTTGACCTAAAAGACAAAAACTTAATTGTAAATACCAAAGAAAATACCAGCTCAAGATGACAAAAATATAAAGTAATATAATTAGGAAAAAGTTTTAAAACCCATCGGGGGAAGAGGGTTTGTTGGGGGGGGGGGGGTGGGGAAAAACCCAATTCAAAAGCTTTGTCCAGTCACTTTATTTAACCTCAAAACCCTTCAACCCAAGCCGCGCTTTGGGCCCAAAGGGGCGCCCAGACCCTTTCCCAGCCCTGGGCCGTATCCCCCGCCCAAAAGGAAACCCCTTTGAGAGAGCCAACAGGTGCTCTGGGGGAACAACCCCAAAATTTTAAAAACAGAGTGCCCCACGGGGGTACCTTTGGCTTGCTGTTACTCTTTGACGTCCATAATCGCTTAAGGGGCGGGGCGCAGTCGGGGTGCCATCTGTCCCTGGAATCGATTGCATTGCTAGATGTAGGCCAGCAATCTTGATGCTCCCGTTTTTCTGTTGTAACAGAGCTGTATACGTAAATTCCCCATGTGATAGCTGACAGCCTTTGTCCTAGTGAAAACCATGAGAGGAGCAGAGCATACAAACAATAACAACACCTCTTTGTAAAAAATTTTGTCAGCCAAAAAATTTTCCTTAAGCTAACATCCATTTAATTTCATCTTTCCCCAGGGGCAGCACCAACATACAATTTACAATTTAATCATTTGTTTTTTTTTTTTTTTTTTTTTCCCTTATTCCCTCCCCTTTCCCCAGACCCCCATAATTTTTTCATTAAAAAAACAGGGGGGCGGGTGGAGAAAAAGCGATTTTTCCTTCCTCCCAATCACGGGCTTCTACCCCCGATGATCACTTCTACACTCAGGAAGCCATATCTAAAATGTTTTGTCATTGGCCAAATTGTGAGAAACCTAAAGGAACCAAATTTTACTTGTATTTTGACAGTTCAATTTATTTTTTTTTTTAAATTTTTAAATTTTTCAATTTTTTCAGAATGAGAAATAAGCAAAAACAAAAAATCCCAAGCTTTTCATCAAAATGGAAAGCTTTGATCGTGTGTTTCATACATGAGTACAAAAGAAAAGTGCCTCAAATCAATAAAAGGTCCGAAAATTAGTTAGGTGGATTTACGCGACCAAAGCCATAGGGTTGACATGTACTTAAACGCGGTTTGCAAAAACCAAAATAAGGGCGGTAATAACCTTCATGAAAAAAAGACCAGACAAAGACAAACAAAAAAAGGGGAAAATTATGGGGGGGGTGTGGGAAAAACAATTAGAGGTAGGAGCACTTGGTCTAGTTCGGCTATTGCTGTTATCCCCGGGCATTGGGGGTTATGAAATTGTCCCAAAGGGTTTCCCAATAACCCCCAATTGTCAAGTCTGTCGTCAGAAGAGCCGGAGATATTTTCCATCTCTCGGGTGTCTTTAATTCGATAAACTGGTCTTTCGAGGGGGGTACCTGATCTTTCGGCTACTTATGAGGCATTTTGGTTTTCGTTGCAGGTGCAGGAGCAACGCGATTGAGGGGGCGAAGGCCCCGGGGAAAAAAAAATTTTAAAAGGTAAACCCTGGGGTTTAAGGGGTTTTTGATCCTTTTTCCCCCCCCCAGATAATTTGACTATTCTCCAAAAGGGGTTTTTTTTAGGGCATTTCCAGAAAAAGGCCCAGATTCCCGTGCCCCCCCACATCCCCAAAAGGTCAGAGACTGAAGTTAAAAAGTATCAAAAGTGCAGGGGTGTGGTACATGATCAGTATTTGTATTTGGTTTTTTTTTTTTTTAAAGGGACCACGAGAAGCTTGGCTGCCGGCCAAATCCTCCCATGTTTCTAGGGGATGGGGGTCCCCAAAAATCCTCCCATTTTTTTCATGTAGGGTGATTGGGGGCAGGGGGAGGTCCGGCTCATAAATTTGAATATCGGGAAAAACAGTCCACGTGGAAGAACTTGCCCGACATATCTTTTTAAAAAAAGTGGGGAAGTTTTCCCAGTAAAAGATAAAGATCTATGAAGAAGTGCCTAATCTGTAAATAAGGTAATAAGTCTGGGGTGGGGGCCCAAAATTTTTCCCTTAAAACTTCAAAAGGTAGAATTTCTGAGTCCTATGTCCAAATGTCCGCAAACTTGAAAGCGGTTGTCAAACCATGGCTTCCTGGGGGGGGCCCAAGCTATCAGGGGACATTTTGGGTTTGGAAGAGAAAGATGTCATAGGGAATACTGCGGCTAAGGTTAAATTTCTTATGACAAATTTTCCAACCCTTTCCCTGTCAAGCATGGGGCCCCAAAACCTTGGGGAAAAAGAAATTTTGGGGTTTAGCCATAGGAGCGAGTTGGGTGGATCGGGGCCCCGCCCCAAACTTCTCCCTTCTGTCCATCTGCATAGCATTAAGGCACCAGGGGGATTCTATATTGAGCTGCCAGTAATACTTTGTATGTCTGGCACGGAAAGAAACCACCCCGGGGCTTGGGAGCCAAAAGGATTTATTTTGAGATCCGGGGCCTGCCCCGCGCCCCTATGAAACGAAAAAAACAGCTTCTAGTTTTAAATCTCCCGTGGGGGTCGGCACAGGGAGTGTCTCAAAATAAAACATCAGCTTTGGGGGGGGCTGCATTTTAATCGCCCCTATCCTGCCTAAGATGAATCGGGAGGGGATGCCCCTTCTCAATAACGGGTAGTCTAGGAATTTGTAGGGTATTTTTTTGAAAAAACGTGGGTAAAAGGCGTCAAGTTTATCCCCAAAAATTTCAAAAATCCTTTCAGTTTTAAACAGAAGTTCGATCTGTAAAGTCCAATGGAGGGAGGGAAAATTTAAGGGTTAAAAAAGCTTCTGTTTTAGACGAGTTTACCCCGTGCCCCAAAGAAGCCCGAAGTGACTCAAAAATGATTGCAGATTGGGAAAGTGGTATGCAAATTTGTTAAGTCAGGGGTATGTCGTCTGCGTATAATGAAATTTTTTAAAATTTCCCGTCCGGAGTCTGATGCCCGTAATGTCCCGGGTTTTTCCGGATAGCCCTGCCAGTGGGTCAATACAGGGACAAAGATCATCGGGGAAGGGGGCAACCCGTCTAGTGCCGTTTTTAGTCTAATCATGGGGGTCTGCGTTGGGAGACGAATGGCTGAGAAGGGTGAAGTACGGGCGGAGGGGGTATGAAGGGGCCTCGAAAGCCCAAAAAACTTTTAATAAATTCAAACATAAACTTCCCGTTAAGGCATCAAACCCTTTTCCGCGTTTAAACTGAGTAGCAAAGGTGGGGTTTCCCGTCTTCTGTGTGCAATCTCAATCAAAACTATGCTCTTCTAGTGTTTTCGGTCCCTGTCTCCCGCAACAAAGCCCCTTGGTCTTTATTAAACAGTCCCCGGGAAGTACACGATAAGCGATTAGGGCCCTATTTTGGGAAAATTTTTATGTCGGGATTTAGAAAGGGGGATAGGCCGATAATTTGAACAATTTTAGTGATCCCTATTGGGGTTGGGGGTAAGAGTTTTAAAGGAGTGAAGCATGGATGGGGGGGAAAGTCGCATTTTTATGAATGATTAAAAAGGTCCGCCTTGGGCTCTAGTTGGGGGGGGGAAGGGTTTGGGAAATATAATAGTGAATCCGTTTGGTCCGGGGACTTTTTTGAAGGTAAAGGTTTTAAGGGCTCCCTAAACTTTCTTTTTGGGTGAGGCTTGAGAGAACTCAGATTGCATCAATAGAGAGGGCAGGTTGCAGGAGGATAAAAACTCGTTCAGCGATCTGTTCCCGCGCAACAAGCCTTTAAAGGTCTGGGAGGTTTAGAGTTACTGTAATAAGAGTGAAAACCGAAAACTTTTTAGGATCATATATGACCGCCTTTATTGTTCCTTAGAGAGTATGTTTTTTTCCCCAAGGTCTCCTCTCGGCATTTTTGGCAGCCCCGTATGTGCCTTTTAGCTCGAAATGTATCTCTGTCTACTGTAAAAAAAAACTTCTCGGTTCAGCTCTTCCAGACTTTCATTTTAGATCGAATCTCCACAACCCCCCGGAGTTACACCTAGCGGTGCCCCCCCAGGGGGCCCCGAGAGCCTTTAGACGCATCGGAGAAATGCATCTGTTGGGCCACACCTTTTTAATGAGGTGCCAAGGGAATGCATTGACCCCCGGATCACCCCTTTGTGGCCTCCCAAAGCGTTGTTAGCAGGGGGCACCCATAGTTTTTTTGGAAAAATTCCTTAATGGTTTGGGTAACTTTTTCTGTCTGGGGGTTTTCAAAAGGGACCGTTTAAAACGCCAGTGGGATTTTTTCGTGCGCGTGTGCCCAGGTTTAGAGAAGGTCAGGACGCTATCTGACCAGGGGATGGGGTGGATTTCCTACCGTCTCCAATGGCGGGAGAAAAGGCGTATTCCAAAAAAAATAATTAGACGTGAGTGGACCGTGGGGGGAAAAAAGAAAAATATATCCCTTTCATTGGGTGTGCTATACGCCCCCAAAAAATTTAAAGATCGAACTCCCTATGCATTTCCGGGAATCCCCGGCTAGGCCTTTAAAGGGCGGATTTGGGTTCTACCCTGACAGGTTTGTCCCTCCTCGGGAAAAAGAACTGTTAAAATCCCCCCAAAAAAGCAGTGGGCCCCGGGGAAAGGTTGGGCAGTTTATTTTAAATTTTTTTTCAGAACTTGACCCGTGAGGGTTAGGAACATAAATGTTACAAAATGTCAAATGCGACCCCTTCGTATGAACCCTTTTTAAAATCAATAGCGACCTTTCCGGGTCCAAAATTGACTCCTGCACCGAAAAGGGCATTGAGTAGAAAGCAAGATAGCGGGGCCCCCGCCTTTTTTTTCCTTCATGTGAGGCTGGTCTGGATAAAAAGCTTAACAAAATTGAAACGTTTTTTAGTGAAGTGGGTTTCTTGTAAGAATACAATCTGCGCCTTAGACCTTTTAAGGTCATTCAAAAGCAGTCGTCTTTTCAAAAATTTGGAAATTTAGGCCCTTGACGTTTAGGAGTATTGTCAGCCATTGGATTAGAAAGGACCACGTCCCCTTACCCCCGCCAACTGAAGCCGTAGACCGTGGGGGTCCGGGGGAAAAAAGCATTCTTTTGCGCAGACGAAAAAAGGGGAAGGGGGGGAAAACAAGGAAAAAGACCAGAAAAGGCAAACGAATAAAAACTGTATAGAAAACATTCTCTACTGAGATCTTCACTAAGGCCTAAATCGCCTTAGAGAGGGAATTTAGAGAAGAGAAAAAAGCCACCCAAGATCTTCCTCCCTCTGAAACAGGGTGAGGAAGAAGGTGTGGCTAGGTACCCTCTAAACACGGGGGCTTGAACTATCAGAAGCAGTTTCCAGAGTTACTCTGGTAGATTCGTGAGTGAGGGAAAACTCACGGGTCTGTACAAAGGGCCCGCGAGCAGCGCCACCTCAATAAGCAGGGTCGACCGCAGGCTGTAATTAACATGCAAAAACTTGACCTATTTCGCTGCATTGGGGGAGATGTAAAACAGAATTGTGCTTAACTAGCCTGGCACATGACAGATTCAATTTAAAGCATAGGAACATGCTAAAACAATACCACTTAGCAAATATCTATATAAAACTGTACCATATCTAACTAATAATTGGTAAACTGCCGATCAGTAGTATAAGCAGAGCCCCGTGACTCTATCTTTGATGATTGCAACTAGAATAATGGCAAAATTAAATAAGAGCCATGTAATTCATCCTGTTCTATGTCACCCTAAAAGGGGAAGGAAGTCCTTGAAGATAAAAATCTGGCGACATATCAGTACTCTGAACCAGTTACCCCCCAACTGGCTCCGAGGCATCATAAACCCCAATCATGGTACTAAGCGACCTGGCGACCAAACCCCTAAGGGTTACAAAAACACCATTACCCCCGGCCATACTCCACTGGCTCGGAGGCCCCAAAAAGCCAGCCTTGCTGGCTCCACCATTTTTTGCTCTCCAGGGATACCAGCCTGGAAGAGCCCACCTCGCCAGATCGCGTCAAACTTAAACCACAATCGTGGTGCTAAGAGACCTGGCGACCAAATCCCCGAAGGGAAAAAAAAACACCATTACCCCCAGCCGTACTCCACTGGCTTCAGGGCCCAAAAAAGCCAGCCTTGCTGGCTCAACCATTTTTGCTCCCAGGGATACCAGCCTGAAAGAGCCCACCTTCGCCAGATCTCTTCAAAACAGTCAACCCTTGAGGTAATCATACCCAGACGACTACCTCACCAAATTTTATTTTTATTTTTTTCCCCTTTTTTGGGAACTGGAAACCGTTTCCAGCTCTTGGAGCCTTACCATAGTCGCCAGACCTTCCAAGGACCCCCTAAGAACCTTAGTACAACAGGATTAGTATGCCAAACTGAAGGGGAAGGAGGTCTTTGAAGCTAAAAAGATCTGTTGATTTATATCAATGCTCTGAACACCTTACCCCTAGCCGATTTCACCACTGGCTCAGAGGCACCAGAAACCACCATTGAGGCAATGTTAACCAGCAGTTCACCGGGACACCACCCAGCACGAGCCTCCCCACAAGCGCCAGACCACACCCAAACTGGGTGGGGTGGGGGGGGACCATCACCATGATGAAATCCCAAAACACCAAAGTTAATCTCCAACTCCAAAGACCCCCTACTCGCCTGATTCCAGCAGGGTTAGTATGCAAACTGAAGGGGAAAGGAGGTCCTTGAAGCTACAGAGATCTGGCGCCTTATATCAATGCTCTGAACCCTTCACCTCTAGCCACTTTCACTGGCTCAGAGGAACCATAAGCCACAATTGCCAGTATGCAGTATGCACTAGACCATAATACTAAGCAGGGGAATAATGCCCTGTACATAGCAGGGTCAGTATGCAGTCCTAAGGTAGAGTTCATCTGCTGTGATATCACTAACCCCAATACTAAGCAGGGGAATAATGCCCTGTACATAGCAGGGTCAGCATACATTCCTGTGATAGCCTGGGCTCATTATACAGCCCTGTGATACCCCGGGCTCAGTATACAGCACTGTGATACCCCGGGCTCAGTATACAGCACTGTGATACCCCGGGCTCAGTATACAGCACTGTGATACCCCGGGCTCAGTATACAGCACTGTGATACCCCGGGCTCAGTATACAGCACTGTGATACCCCGGGCTCAGTATACAGCACTGTGATACCCGGGCTCCAGTATACAGCACTGTGATAGCCTGGGCTCTGTATACAGCTCTGTGATACCCCAGGCTCATTATACAGCACTGTGATACCCTGGGCTCAGTATACAGCACTGTGATACCCCGGGCTCATTATACAGCACTGTGATACCCCGGGCTCAGTATACAGCCCTGTGATACCCCGGGCTCAGTATACAGCCCTGTGATACCCCGGGCTCATTATACAGCACTGTGATACCCCGGGCTCAGTATACAGCACTGTGATACCCCGGGCTCAGTATACAGCACTGTGATACCCCGGGCTCATTATACAGCACTGTGATACCCCGGGCTCAGTATACAGCACTGTGATACCCCGGGCTCAGTATACAGCACTGTGATACCCCGGGCTCAGTATACAGCACTGTGATACCCCGGGCTCAGTATACAGCACTGTGATACCCCGGGCTCAGTATACAGCACTGTGAGGGTGATCAATTACAGATCTCCAGCCTCTATCTAAAGAGGGAGAACTAAGACCCTGCACCCAGCAATAGTTACATCCAGCACAGGGTCAGCCTCCAGCACTGACATGATTGTCCTGTACAGTCACTGCAGCCTCCATTATGTCTGTAAACTTCCTCCTCCCCTCAGAAAGCTCTTCTCTCACCAATATCCACAGTACATGTGACCTCACAGCTCCACCATAGAGAGCTCAGATACCACTGAATGTGCTGATATATGCGTACAGACAGCAGGCCACAGCCCAGCCTGCAGCATGAGGGGGGAGGGAGCAGATACATCCCTCATGTGCTACATGAATTCCTATGTAATAATCCCATATACAATACAGCATGTTATACTATACTGCTGTATCTTGTATGAGGTGAGTGAAACCCCCTCCTGTGTGATGTGAGGGGGTCACTGTGCCTTGTATTTCCCTGAGGCTGCAGACACATCTTTCCTTGCTTCTTGAGCAGAAGAAAGAGGAACTAGAAAGAGAAGACCAGAAGTTATATCTGTACCTAAACCCCACCCACCTCACAGTAACTCTTCCCATCCAGCCACTCCTCCCTCTCATATCACAACTCCCTCTGCTCATAACTATAAACTACACAGACAGAAGCTTAAGCACAATGCAAGGACTACAAGCTGCCCTCTCAAAACCTGTCCCCTTTGCTCAACATTACTTACAATAAATATACTATGCATACCTACAGCTATACAGCCAAAAAACTCCCAGACTATAAGGGAGCTCTAGATTCCCCCTCCCAAAGTCATGGTCCCCCTTCGCTTAGGGCTTCGGGGGGTTCTTGATCAAATGTGAGATCCTTCCCTCCTCATCATGTTCATGAGAGATTATATCGACAGGGAAATTTTATGCACGAGGGTGATGACTCCAGCTTTGACATTTACCGAGGGAGACCCAAATGCATGTCCCACCCACAGCTTTTCCATCCGTTTGATGTCATCCTCCCCCAGGTGGGATTCCTGGAGAAGAACGACATCAGGGCGGGTTCGCTTCAGATGCCTAAGAACCTTTATCCTCTTGTTTGGGGAGCGGAGCCCCTTTATGTTCCATGACACTACTCGCATGTGGATGCTATAAACAAGTGTGACTGACCTGCAGGAGATATCTTTTTTTTAGGGTGAATATAGACCGGAGTAGCCTCCCATACCCCTCCCACCGTGACCCAGGGTAAGAGTGGAGATATAGGGGGAGCACGCTGCTGTAAAATTAACAAAGTTGACAGAAAACATGAGAACATTGAAACCAAAGTGCAATTGCGCCACATGGCACTTTTGAGAATAACGCTGGAAGAAGGGAGGTTTTAAGGAACTCCAACCCTTCTTGACGCGTTAAAGGGACTTCCTTTTTTCTGCCCGAGAGAGATAGACCTTCCAAATAGCCCCCATATCCCTCACCCGCCAGCCATACGGCCAATTTTATATGGATAGCGCCTATTCTGAACTAGGTGCAGAAAATGTGGAAGTAAACGGACAGAAAAATGTGTAAGGCCCCGTTCACACGGCGGTTTTGGCCACGGCCGTGGCGCTCGCTGTGGTTCCCGTGGCCAAAACCTCGTCGAACTTCGCCGCAAACTCGCGTCTCCCGACGTGGATTTGCGGCGCGGGCGCTGGGCGTGGTCTCGGCGCGAGTGGGGCGTGGTTTGGGGCGCGTTTGCCCCCATGCAAATTAATAGCACCACACGCGATGCCCGCGGCAGCACCGCGCGGCCGCCGTGCAGAGCACTCCCTGTCAAGAATTGACAGGAGAGTTCTCCACACGCGCGGGTTTGGCCGCAGCCCCGAAGCCGCGGCGTGTGAATATGAACGCAGTTTCCCATAGGAAACCATGTTAATAAACTAGGCGTGATTTGGCCGCGGAAACCGCGTAAGAACCCGCGCCCATATCCGCGGTCAAATCTGTCGTGTGAACAGGGCCTAAAAAAATATATGACACCATGTTCTGTAAATGAGCGTCCAGACATATCTAGTCGGTCCAGAGAATGTTGGTCTGTGGACCTCCGACCAGGATGGCCCCGTCCTCCTCTCCCATCTCAGATAAGGAAAAAAAAAACTTTAGGAGATGCACTCCATCTCACGTCGCAGGCATATTAATCTTGATCCGAGTCCAGCTGTGGTCCTCTTTTTGGTGGGCGACGATCCTTCGGCCCAGGGGTAAAGGGCGGAGGGGAAGGTGCTCGGGTCCACTGGATCTCTTTCTGTCTTCAACTCCCAGTCCGGGTGTCAGGCCGTAGATCTTTGTCCATGCGCGTGGGGCGAGGAGAGTCCGTGCGAGGTTGGGTGTTAAGCAAATCAGCAAGTTCATTCTCTGCCTTCACGGGTGAAGTGAATATTCTCGGCAGTCCGTTCGGATCCAAGACCTTTAACGTGGCCGGGAACACAAGCTGGAAGCGTACCTTTTGATGAAAAAGTGCCATGCAAATTTTACTAAAGGCCCTATTCCTTTGTGAGACGTCCATAGAAAAATCTTCGAACAAGAGCACTTTGTGTTCTCCCAGGAGCAGAGGGGGGCCTAGTTTACGGTATGCTCTTAGGACCTCTGTTTTATCGTTATAGGAATTCCAGGAATTTCATGATAACTGTACGATGCTTCTGCTTGGCTCGGGAACCTGACAGTTGCGTGCTGCTGTCCTCTGGACCTATTCTGTGGGCTCGTTCGATGCGACAGGGGTGCCGAATACCTAACGCCCTCGGCAATTCTTCCTGGCAGAGTTCTTGAAGATCCCTCTGTTTGAAGGTTTCTGGAAAGCCCACCATTCTTATATTGCTCCTTCTGGAGCGGTTCTCCAAGTCCTCTATGCGTTCTTGCTGCGTTAGTTGCGCTTTCGCGCAGAGCTTTGACCTGGCTTGAAGGGTGCTGTTATCAGCCTCCAGTTCATTCACCCTCATTTCCAATTCGCAATTTGAGAGGAATGGGCTTGCACTTCTTGTTGAAGCTTGGACAAGGAGGTCTGTACGGTGGACTCAAGGGCCGCTTGCAAATCTGGTGCAATCTGTCTGGCCACCTCTGTCGCCAGCAGCTTATAGTCTATGGCCGGAGTTATAATCCCCTCTGCAGGTGATGGCGCAGTTGGTACAGGGGGGGAAATAGTATTTTCCGTCTCTTCTGCGTCTCTCTCGTTGCTGCCCTGGGTGAGTGGGTTATCGGAGTCTACCTGCTGCCCGTGAGGTTGAGTGCTCTGGTCCGGCGCCATCTTGGAATCTGCGCTCGGCAGATTGTGAGGGTCCCAGGATCGCGGTGTGCTCCTAAGAATATACCTCTCCATCTAGAAAAGGTACCAGAAGAGCTCCGGGGTGCCGCCGTGGGTTTTTATTTTTTTATTGTTTGATGGACTGGATTGCCTTATGTCTGTTCGATGGACTTGAAATTTACTTTTCCCTTTCTTTGAGGGGCCCTGACGGCCCGCGGTCTTTTGTTGGACTTGAGGTACTTGTGTCTCTTTGATGGACCCAATGGACTCGTGTCTTTTGATGGACTTGAGGTACTTGTGTCTCTTTGATGGACCCAATGGACTCGTGTCTTTTGATGGACTTGAGGTATTGTGTTCTTGTGGACTTGATGGACGCGTGTCTTTTAATGGACTTGAGGTACTTGTGTCTCTTTTATGGACCCAATGGACTCGTGTCTTTTGATGGACTTGAGGTACTTGTGTCTCTTTGATGGACCTGATGGACGCGTGTCTTTTGATGGACTTGAGGTACTTGTGTCTCTTTGATGGACTTGATGGACTCGTGTCTTTTGAAGGACTTGTGTCTTTTGATGGACTTGAGGTACACGTGTCTCTTTGATGAACCTGATGGGCTCATGTCTTTTGATGGACTTGAGGTACTTGTGTCTCTTTGATGGAAACGATAGCTCTTTGTCTTTGATGGATTGAGGTATACGTGTTCTTTGATGAACCTGACGGGCTCGTTTCTTTTGATGGACTTGATGGACTCATGTCTGTTTCAACCGTACTAGCTATGGTGTAGAAAGCGAGCCGAGGGAGGAGAGCAGACACTTAAGTGATGGTGCTTTATTTAGTTTAGGGAGCAGCATAAAGAGCTCAGTAAGTCTGGATTGCCAGGATGTTAATTATAGAAGAGAAGTCTCTGGGACTTTAATACAACAGCGGCATTCTGTGTATCTAAGTGGGGGCACCACAGGTCAGAATGTGGAATTGCTGTGTAAGATGCTAGTAAAGCAGTTAGATGTTTCACAGTAAGTATGACCCAGTAGCATATACAGGTGTACAAGGCTCCCGGCAGCTCTCTTTAATACATGGGCTGTATGCAGGCTGTTTGTGAGTGGTCTCCGACTTCCCGTTCTATTTTTACTACCCGTTCGGGCCGGACTGAAGTTGAGCGGCTCTGCTTTTTTCGCCGCTGTCGAGGCCGTGGTCGCGCGGAGGCTTCCCTTGCTCTGTAGAAAGCCGCGGGCAGCAAGGAGGTAGCGTCTGCAAGGGGATGTCAATCAGGCAGCTGAGAAGACAGCACAAGCTGCCGGCAGACAGAGCAGGTCCGCAGACAAAGTGAGGCCGCAGGCAGAGCGGGGCCGCCAGCAGAGCAGAGCGGCGGCGCTGAGGTAAGATGGCGGCGGTTCCCACCAGGGACACTGAGGGTCTACCTTTAGAAGTCCGCGCCTGGGTAGCGGATCAGGGCGCGAGTCGCACCAAACTGCCGGGAGTGGAGCCGGGATAAAGGTGGTCCAGGAAGTATTTTCCTGTAGCAGGTCGGCGCTGCGATCAGCAGCTATAGCTGTTCTGCGGCTGGCGGGGAAGGGGAGCTCAGCACCTTACATCCTCTCTCAGCAGCGCCAGAACCGGAAGTCTTCATATCATATTCTTTACAGTGCTATATTATTAACCATTGATACATCCACATTGGTGAGAAGATTGCTGAAATGTGGTTGATAAGACACAGCGCCAGTCAATTGGGTCCATCAGACACTACTGATGCTATTAGTCACACAGGTGTGAACATAGCCTTACATGTCAGCCCTTCAAATAAATGGGTGGTTATGGCCCGGCCATGAGGGGAGAAGCTCTACATAGTGGCTTATACAGGGATCTATGTTCTAAGTGTGATAACACTTAATATCCCATGGGCCCCAGAGAGAGCAGAGAGCCACAAGGGTTAGAAAAACCCAAGTAAATATTTGCATATACTGTATTAGAGAATTTGGAAGCAAGAGACAAGGATCCATGGTTCAGGATCCTCATCTTTTGGCCAGAGTGATTGTAAAAAGAGTGTCTCCTGCTCTGGAGGACCTCAACTGTCCTGCATTACACAGAAAGCCCACTGATGGGAATGGACACTATGCAATACCTCATTTCCCCTGCGGGGGCGCTGCAGGACAATTAAACACTTACTACTTGGTCTCCCCACAGATTATAGTCAACCGCTAGGGGTCCACTTTGGGATCAGCTGATTATCATCAAGTGATCATTTGAACTAGTAGGGATTGTCCACAGCAAAGAACTCCTTTCAATGTCAAAAACCGCATAGTAATGTCCCACTATGTGCAACATATACCCATGCCTTTTGGACTTTTCCATTTTGCAGGAATTTTACATAGCAAGATAGCTAGAGCAGATAACTTGTATACAGAGTGCCTGGGAGATCTGAAAGATAGAGGGAGGGAGCCTCTATAATACAGAGACATTAGGATAGCACAGGAGCTGTATACAAAATACGGTAGATTTTTAAAAAGGAATTTTTCCCACTTTGGATAATGGTCTACTTGTTACACCAAGTTAACACAACATTTTTTTCAAACACTTTTAGACCCGAAAAATGCAATTTTCTTTTTTAGTGATTATGCATCAAAACGCTCTAAAAAAAGTGACAGGGTCCCATTGAATTAAATGGGAATAAGCGTGCACCAGGCACACCCCTGCACTTTTTGTGTGCCGTTTGACACTAAGGGCAACATGTATGAACGGGGCTGTGCCGGAAGTCTGGCGTATTTTCAGCCCTGTTCACAACAGTTCACAGAAATATTACCAAAAGGGCCCCACTAAAATATAACTTTTAATAAATCATTTAAAATATACAATACAAAATTTATCAATTCATCCAAATTATAAACACTAGATATACACTCACCGGCCACTTTATTAGGTACACCCGTCCAACTGTCGTTAACACTTTAAATTTTTAATCAGCCAATCACATGGCGGCAAACTCAGTGCATTTAGGCATGTAGACATGGTCAAGACAATCTCCTGCAGTTCAAACCGGCATCAGTATGGGGAAGAAAGGTGATTTGAGTGCCCTTTTAAACGTGGCTTTGGGTTTTTGGTGCCAGAAGGGCTGGTCTGAGTATTTCAGAAACTGCTGATCTCCCGGGATTTTCACGCACAACCATCTCTAGGGTTTACAGGAATGGTCCGAAAAAGAAAAAAACATCCAGTGAGGCAGCGTCCCGTGGGCGGAAATTTCCTTGTTGATGCCAGAGGTCAAAGGAGAATGGGCAGACTGGTTTTGAGTGATAGAAAGGCAAACAGTGACTCAAATAGCCGCCCGTTAAACAAGGTAGGGCAGAAGAGCATCTCTGAAGGCACAGTACGGCGAACTTTGAGGCAGATGGGCTACAAGCAGCAGAAGACCACCACGGGTGCACTCCTTTCAGCTAAGAACAGGAAACTGAGGTCCATTTGCCCAAGCTCAAACGGAAATTGGACAGTAGAAGATTGGAAAAAAAAACGTTGCCGGTCTGATGAGTCTCGATTTCTGCTGCGAAAATTCGGATGGTGGGTCAGAATTTGGCGTCAACCAACTGAAAGCATGGATCCATCCTGCCTTGTATCAACGGGGTTTAGGCTGGTGGTGGTGGTGTCATGGTGTGGGGAATATTTTCTTGGCACTCTTTGGGCCCTTGGTACCCAAATTTAGCATCGTTGCAACACCTTGTGGAATCTATGCCACGAAGAATTGAGGCAGTTCTGAAGGCAAAAGGGGGTCCAACCCGTTACTAGCATGGTGTACCTAATAAAGTGGCCGGTGAGTGTAGCAAAATCACCAATCCCTATATACACTTCAATTTGGGCAGGGTTATTGTCTATAAACACTCAAGGAATAGTGGAAATTTCTCTCACCATTCACAAAAATATCAAAGATAATGTAAACTTCTCTCATTACTCACGGTTTGTTGACCCAGATAACAACGTCCATAGCTCCAAAAGGAATAGAGGTCACAAATTTATACTCTACCTGGCCTCTATATTACCACCTTCCTAGCAATGGAGTATTCGCCCCAAAAGGGACGGCCCCATTAACGCTGACTCACCCTACACTCTAAAAAGAGGGTATATGCGTGGCATAGATTTGTTATATTAATGTGTTGAATGTTAGACTTAGTGTGCCGCTTCACCAATCCACCTATATTGGGAAGGACCCCATTGAGGGTTATGTTTGTGCATCTATGCCACGCACGTACTGTTATGTCCCCTGAGGAACCCCTTTTGGACAGTGGAAGGGGGGAAACGCGTTGGAATGTGGCAGCCCTCTCTAATTATTAATGAGAAGGCTTGGTTTTTTGTGTTGCACATTGTATTGTGTATATACCCTTCTTTTTAGAGTCAGGGTATTTTGTAGGGCGAGTCATTGTTAATGTGGTATTTGTGGCCTTTTTCTCCTGCTAGGAGTTAGTAGAGTCTGTGAATTTTCTTTTCACTATTGTGAAAAGCCTCCTGAACACCATTATTGTGTAATGCGCCTGATTTATGACCCATAGTAGAAGGGTGGCATAAGCATATTTTGATCAAAACGTGTGAACTTAGAATCTCAAAGTTTTTTTCCTGTATTGTAGATAGCATAAATGCTTGTTTAGGGATTTCCATGTATTGTATTGCCCTTTTAGCTGATGGTGTGCCACTGGTATTGGAATGCGTGTATATATATATGCCCCAACCCTGCCAGTGGCACCCAAGTTCACATTGTGTTTTTCAGAAATGTTTTTTTGGTGCAGAACTATACGTTGTATTTGGCACATATTGCTTTTAATTTATAGAGGGAGGAAGGGATGCCTCCATTTTGGTTTCTTGCACCCCACCCACCTCCACAGGCTGTTATATCAGTGCAGTGTGCTTGCAAGGTTGGTGCCTGTTTTTATTTTTCTCTCTGGATTATGGAGGTCGGTTGGCCCAATGAGAAGTCTGAATTTGGCTCTAGTGAGAGATAAAGATAGAGTAGGACCACCCGCCTTGAGATCACGTTGTAAGTCGGGGGTAGCATAAGCATCTTTTGATCAAAACGTGTGAACTAAGAATCTCAAATTTTTTTTTCATGTATTATAGATAGCATAAATGGTTCATAAATCAGGCGCATTCTATACTATTATAATGCGCATGAAATTTGGCGTTTAAATGCCAAAATTCATACATGCCGCCCTAAGTGTTGCACAAAAAAAATAAAGTGCCCCGCTGGTCCACTTTCAAGACCACTCCGCTCTATATCTCAATTCCTAGCTAGCAGCGCGCTGGATAACATGACGTTAGGGGCCTGCCCTTTGCATTGGACAGGGTTCTTTATGCCACTTTGGTTGCTTTTATCATAGAGGCGGTGGCGCACCGGCATCGGGGAGATGAGGTGTGGACTTGACATGGGCTTGTTGTGATCTTCTGCTTTGTGTGTGGTTGGGGTTTTTTTCCCCTCTTCTTTTCCTTGTCCCTTCTTCTGCCCTTTTCTCTTTCTCCTAATCTTTGTTGCTTTTACATGTCCAGTGTTGGATCTTATTACGGTGGGTGCTTAGAGTACCCTTTGCGCTTGTCCCCACGGCAGGTTTTACAGCCGGTTCTCGGTTTTGAAATTCGTCTGTCATCTGGCTGACAAACTTTATCACGGACCTCTATGAAAAATCCATGCACCGGTCCCCACTACATGGATTCTCCGCCAGATGTTTTTTAGCCTGCCGGCGGTCCGAAAGGCATTGAACATGTTCATTTTTCCGTTCGGTTTTCGGGCTGAATATGAACAAGTCAATATAAAGGGGAGGGCTTTTCTCCGCAAAGAGCAGAGAAAAGCCGCCACCCTGCGGCCGTGTGCACGGCACAAAAACAGAGCAATTACTGATCGGATAATCCGACCGGTATTTGCTCTATGCCGTGGGGACGGCAGAGCCGTCTTAACAGCATTATGGGCCCCCGGGCATAGCCCTGCAGTGGGCCCTGCCCTAATACATGACATCAGACTAGGTCATGCCTCTAGTCAACCCCAAGCACACCCATATTATCACAACACTTATGTCTGGACACCAGCAGCCTGCCGCTTACAAGACTAATTGGCAGGGCAGGGAGCCTTTGGCTCCCTTCTCCACCATATTTTTTTACTGTTTGCACATCATAAGAACATACAAGGACTTAAATAAGCAAAGCTAACAAAAGGATCCAGGGTATATTCCTTGTATTCCTGGGACATACATACACCACTTGGGGCCCCTATACTTGTGGGGCTCCCGGGCAACTGCCTAGTGTGCCCAATGAAAAAGATGGCCCTGGGGGACGGACCCTTTGATTATCTACATCTTAGTCTCATTGCTGTGTGTTGCAATTACTTTACTTTGAATAGATGTTAGCGTACATTTGTTATGCCCCTGATGCCCCTTTTACTCATGCGTCCTATGTGCTGAATCTTGCATACGAGTGTTATTTTGTTCAATATCATATCTCACTATAATTCCCCAATATACATTGTTCACTTTGTACAATTAAATACTGTATTTCAAATTCAAGGTTTTTATTAAGTAAAGTAAGATACAAAATAACTACTCATAAATTGTACAATATATATATAATATATATATATATATATATATATATATATATAATATATAATATATATATATATATATATATATATATATATATAGTGATATAAAGATCCACAAACAGAAGGATGGTCAAAATGTTATTGCTATGTAAAATATAGAACATACATGAGAGTATGATAAAATAAAAATTGACCTGAGGAGGTTACAGGTTAAAGAAGGTTAAAGGAGCTAGAAAACAAAGTCATCTGTGTCATCTGACTGTGTAAAATGAAAATAACTTGGGGGTACTGTACGCACCTATGGGGATGAAGTATACACAGATAAAAGAATCAGAGAAGAAGAGGAAAAAAAAAACCACCACACATAAGGGTATGTTCACACGATGTCCGAGCAGGGAGAGGAGGCGTAATCCATAGCTCTATGAGAACTATGGATTACTGTAATTTCGGTGCACATCTCGCCCGTATTAATCCCTTAAGGACCCGGCGTTTTTTTTTGTTGACACGTTCGTTTTTCCCTCCTCGCCTTCCCAGAGCTATAACTTTTTATTTTTCCACCTACATAGACACATGAGGGCTTTTATTTTGCTGAACAAGATGTACTTTCTAATGGTGTTATTCACTGTACTATAAATTATACTTGGAATCCGCAACAAAATTCCAAGTGGGACAAATTGTGAAAAAAAAACGTATTTTCGCCATGTTTGCGGGGGTTTTGCTTTTACGGCGTTCAATCTTCGCTAAATATAATATAATGTTCTCTGTATTCTACAGGTTGATACGCATCCGGCAATACCAAACATGTAGGGTTTCCATAACATTTTGGTACCGTAAAAAAATTCCAAACTTTTTCTACTTTTGAAATTTGCGCCACGGCGCCAGTTTGTGCGACCAATAACTTTATTGTACTAACACCTACAGACGTCAGTGAGGCGGCATTGTTTGCGGGCTGAAGTGCACTTTTTATCGCTAGCAGTTTGGAATGCATGCGACTTTTTTGATCACTTTTATTCCATTTTTTAAGTGACATAAAATGACCAAAAAACGCAATTTTGGTGTTTGGAATTTTTTTTCTTCTACGGTGTTTAGCGCACGGGATAAATGATGTTATATTTTTATAGATCGGACTTGGCAATAGCAAATATGTGTAACTTTTTTATTATTTTATTGTTTTTATTTGTAAAATTGGGAAAGGAGGGTGATTTGAACTTTTAATACTTTTTTTTTGTACTGTAAAACTTTATTTTTTTTTTTTTACTTTAACATTGAGGCCACCTATGGTGCTTGACCACTAGGTGGCGCGATTGTCAATACAGTCTAATGCGTTGCATAGGCAATGCATTAGACTGTACCAAGATGGCGGTTTCCCCACTTCCTGTCTGCGGACGGAAGTAGGGCAAACCAGGACATGGAAGTGACAGAAGCCTTCCCAAGGCTCCCCGCTGCCATGTCCGAGAGTCGGATCGTTGCAGCTATGCTGCGCCGATGCTGATGACCGGCACCGATCGTCATTCATTCATTCAGACGCCGCGGCCATCTCGGAGTGATCCCCCTGCAAAGCCCCTTATGCACCCTGGGACGTACTCATACGTCCAGGGTCCATAAGGGGTTAAAGCGCAAATACATGGTAAAATGCGCGCCGAAATTACCCCGTGTGAACATAGCCTTACAGGTCACGACCGAACAAAGGAATTGCACATGGTACTTCCTGGGCCCTAGGATGCATCCGCCCTTAGAATAATAGAACCGCCAAAATGGTGAGAACAACCCCACCCAATGCCATGGGCACAGAAAATAACCCCTATTAAAACATAGGGGGAGTTTTTGCGATTGGCACGTCCCCAGTGTGCTCTTTTTTTTTGTGGACTTTGGCTATGGGTGTCAGTTATATCTTTAAGGGTGACACCAGGGATTGAGAGGGTTAAGTCATCGAGAGCAGGGCCGCCCTTTTTGGGGCAATGACTCTTAATTTCTGTAGGACAGTAGCAGGGATTTAATAGGGGCAGAGTCAACTGTCTATCTGTTCTAGGAACCTGAGAATCACTTGAACGACGGTACAGTGAGAAAAAGAATTATTATATGTTCTGTGATTGTATATTCTCTTTTGATAACCTGGATCTACATGCAAATTTATTGCACAATGACGCCCTGTTTTCTATCTATATAACTTCTATTAATGTGGTTATTGTATAGGGTTTTGTACCAGGGATATTCATTTTAAATTATAGAAATAAAGGTATATGTTTTGATAGGGGTTATTTGCTTTTCTGTGAGTTTTTACTAAATACCCTTATGTTTGATCCATCCTCGATCTGTGATTTGGAATAGATTTCCATTTCCGTGGAATGATTGTTTTGGCAGCTTGTAGTAGGTGCTTAAAGGGGTTGTCTCACTACAGAGATTGCTGCTTTTTATGTTAAAGATCTTGCAAAAACAAGTCACTTTGCAATATATGTCCATTAACAGTGTCCTACCTATTCCTAGATATCCCCTCTTGTATGGGCTGCATCAGCTCCTCAGGTCGCTATAGCTACAGACCTGTTCTATTATTATTATTATTATTATTTATTTTAAAGCGCCATTGATTCCAGGGCGCTGTACATTCGAGGGGGTTACATACATTACATAAGTCAAACGAGTACAGTGATAAGGGATAATGACAATTGGCACGACAGAGGGAGAGAGGACCCTGCCCGCGAGGGATTACAATCTACAAGGAGGGGGAAAGAGACAGGAGATGAAGGGCATCTCTCCTGATAGGCTGCCAGTACTGGTTGCTATAGCTACAGACCTGTTCAATCTCTCCTGATAGGCTGTCAGCACTGGTTGCTATAGCTACAGACCAGGCTCCTACTGCAGCCTAGTGGAAGCCAGTAAACACACCCCTTAATTCCAAATGAAACCAAGAAAACAGGACTGAGGTAAGAGGAAGCAATGTAGTGAGACAACCACCTTTAAGTGGATTCAGTATTTAGAATCCACACAAATCTGACTGTAACCAGTGCCCATAGACCACCAATCTGTCCCCTGATGAGGTAGTGGTGGGTACCGAAACATGTTGGGACCAGTATAAAATGTACAGTTGTCTACATCTTTGCCCAACCTGATTAATGCATATAGTTGGGTAATTTATTTGTACATGATTTGGAATATTCACTTTATGTGGAATGCTGTTTATGTAATTGTGCTTTTGTGGTATATAGAGAATTATTTATTTATTTATTTATTGTAGGGTGAGGTTCCTGGCAGGGTCGTCCTTATCGGGACGTTTTCCTTGCATCTTGATAGGCAGGATTAAAATCAGATGTATAGGCGTTGTATTGGACACGTTTTATGGTGTATACCATGAGTAGTTACTATACTGCCCTAAACTGATATAATACCTATCATTTTTTGTATTAACCTATTTTTCTCTACTAACCACTATTGCACACTTCCATATAGGGGGTGGTTTTGTACCATATCATCAGTGGCTCTTTAGTTGCTGCATTTGGAAGAAAAATTATTCATTTTTAATGCACTAAATAAAAGTTATATTTTAATATGGTTTAGTATACCTTCCAATTAAGAGGGGTTTTTTTGTAAACATAATTTTTATTAAATTTTACAATAACAAAAACATATAATAACTGTCCATTAGATGAGATACTCCTTGATACACAAACCAATTAAGAGTTTAATCATATTGTTTAGGTGTTTTTTTGGAACGTGGTGCCCATGTGATTCTCTAATTAGCCTGTCGGTAAGTACCATGGATTATAGTGCCCATAGACCACAAGAGAAAATCCAAATGGTAGGCTACACAGCCTGAATTTTCCATTGTCAGATTTCTAAACCGCGGGTTTATAGCACATGTTCTATGACCCGCTGTATTTCGGCAGGTTCCATTACAGTTCAGTGTTAAAGGGCGCGGCTGAGATCTGAAAACAGACTGCAAAACCATGGCAGGCGATGGTAAGATTGCAAGTAATTAATGGTGGAACCAATAAAAACTTTAAAGACTTTAATTATTTCTTTTTAAAACACATCTCACTGACATTAATCCATTCCATATAGAGTGTCAGGCAATGTAACAATATGTAGGATACTCAGTATTTAGTCGCGGCCATCCATGCCGTTCGAACGCATCAGTCCATTGATCGCTCCCACTTCGAGGAGCAGGAGACGCCGACAACCAGAGCGGGCAAAGACGCGCAGCAAGTGCGACGTTTCGGGGAGAGCTCCTCCCCTTCCTCAAGCATATGCGTCATAGAGTACTACCTCTTTAAAAAGGTAAGTAGAAAACAGGTAAGACAAGCTTTAACCCTTTCACAACATACAAAACATAAAACCATTACAAAAACATCCTAAGGTTAAAACATTCATTAAGACCTTTCGGGGCAAGTGTTTCTAGTGTAGCTATCCAGTACGCCTCTCTTTTTAATAAACGTTCGGTGATAAGGAGTTTATTATCAACCCATATTTTTTCCAACACGAACCAACGTAGTTCACACACGTCGTGTCGAGCCTCAAAAAAATGCCTCGCTACGGAGGTTTCACCGTATGATTTTGTTTCTGTTTTCACAGCAGTTCCCCGTTTCTTTTTTAATCTAATCGAAGCTTTATGTTCATTAATCCTGACTTTCACTGATCTTGCGGTTTCACAAATTAATTAGGCTGTGCACATCCATATATTTTAAAAAACGTAAGCATAGGTGCACACTGTAAAGGCAATAGCATACATCTAATACAAATATCAGTGGCACACTACAAAACTAAGTAAAACATCAAGGTATATAGGAATTTTTTGAAAATGCATTACTGCTAAGGAAAATATGAAAAACCTGGGACTCTTAGTTTACAGTTTTTGATCAAGAATTGTTTAAGCTTACCTCCCAAAGCGTCAAGGGGATCCCAGCACAGGTGAGTCCCTAACACTAACATGTTACCTCACTAGGAGTCCATTCAGACTACAACCTCTCAGGGAGTGATAGGAACTTGCTACTGAATTACCTTGCACTGGTTTAAAAGAGGTAAGGGGAGTGCAGCAAGCCAATGAGGTTGCCATCTCTCAAATAGACTACACAAATTAATTAGGCTGTGCACATCCATATTATTTAAAAAACGTAAGCATAGGTGCACACTGGTAAGGCAATAGCATACATCTAATACAAATATCAGTGGCACACTACAAAACTAAGTAAAACATCAAGGTATATAGGAATTTTTTGAAAATGCATTACTGCTAAGGAATATATGAAAAACCTAGGATTCTTAGTTTACAGTTTTTGATCAAGAATTGTTTAAGCTTATAGACAAACCCGCATGGGCATTTTAGCATGCATATAACGCCCTCACTGTCACAGGTATGGAACCCTTTGATTTTAATAGGGTATCCTTTCAAAGGGTGTTGGATACTATCCCCCTTTATTATATTGGCACAATTTTGGCAATGTAAACAGGCAAAAGTGCCTGACCGTGTGCTTTTAAACAAAGTCTGTTTCCTTGAAGCTTGTGTTTTTTTTATATCGGACGACATCAATTGTTGTCCCAAAGTTTTCCCTTTCCGGTATATTAATCTAGGGGGGTCCCTGAACAAGTGGCCGTATTTTTCATCATTCCTCAATATCTTCCAATATTTAAGGATAGTTTGTTTAACAAACCCTGCGTGACGATCATATACTGATATAAAATTCAGCCTTTTATCTGGACTTTTTTTCTTGTTATTTTGCAACAATGTTGCCCTAGAGATTGAAAAAACTTCCAAGCCTACTTTCTGTAGTTCCTCTCTATCATACTCTCTAGAATAAAATTTATCAATTAGCTCATTCAGAGCCACGAGATAATCTTTATCATCAGAGCAGATTCTTCTTGCTCTTATAAATTGTGATCGAGCTATCCCCTTAAATACTTGGGGGGCATGTTGACTTCTACGGTGAAGGATATTATTGCGATCGGTTTCTTTAGAATATAGGGACGTGCATAGTGTGTTATTATCTCTTCGTACAAGGACGTTGTCGGCATCTCCTGCTCCTCGAAGTGGGAGCGATCAATGGACTGATGCGTTCGAACGGCATGGATGGCCGCGACTAAATACTGAGTATCCTGCATATTGTTACATTGCCTGACACTCTATATGGAATGGATTAATGTCAGTGAGATGTGTTTTAAAAAGAAATAATTAAAGTCTTTAAAGTTTTTATTGGTTCCACCATTACTACTTGCAAGCATTGTTAGCAGGCTTGGAGAAACTGCCTTTGTGAACCATACGGGACTCGGTATATAATTTGCCTGCGATCGGGGACCGGTTTTTGTATATACGAGGCGATGGTAAGATACCAATGGCATTGTACCATTGCCCTATAGGCAGCCTTAGAAGGGTCTCTTAATTAGTCGATTGTTGAATGAAGAAAGTGAGAAGATGGACCTTTACCTGAACATCATGACGACCAAGGTCATGACCATCACCCAAAAAAGTCCACATAAAGATCAACAGCCATGGAAGCGTAAGGAGGTCTCCGTCACAGCTAAAGACTCGTCATTGCCATTGTATTTCCAACTACAACACGTGGACGCGAGACATGAACGCCCATGAAAACGGATGAAGGGAGCCGGGTGGGGGGGGTAATAGGAGCATTTGAGCTGTGGTGTTAGACTTCTACCAATTCCATGGACAGCTAGGATCACCAACAAAGAGGTTCTTCATCCTAAAGATCCAGAATGGTCCTTGGAAGGTAAGATCAGACGGAAACTGATATTTTGGTCATATGATGGGGGCAGATCTACTAGAAAAGGCTACTCAAGACATAAAAAATAAGAAATCAGGTGAGACCAATGGTTGGATACCATCAAGAATGACATGGGAAGGAAGATCAAGCAACTGAAGAAAGCATGAGAGAAGCGGCCTACAGAGTATCCAAGGGTCAGGAAAAAGGAGTAGACGAAGACAAAGGGAGAAGTAGAACAGGGGTGTCAAACTCAGGCTCGTGGGTGTATTCCCGCTTTAGACAATGATGGCCTATTGTCAGAATAGGCCATCATTGTCTGATTGGTGCGTGTCCCACCTCTTTGACCCGCACCGATCTCCAAAACCTCCCCCCTCTGCACGGAGAGGTGGTCGGGACGTTCCCATTGAAATGAATGGGAGTTCCGATTACAGACAAGCATCGCTAGGAGTCGTTCTGCAAAAATGGAAGTGGCTTTGTGAGAATACCCTTTTAAGGGGTGGAGCATGACACAGGAACTTGGTCAGGCTCCACCCACTTAGATTCTATACTAGGTACAAATGGGTTTTCTTGGTCTTCATAGCGGCACCAGAAGCTCATGACCTTCTCCACATGCTCCCCCACAAAAATAAAAACAAAAAACTGATCATATAGGACAAAAAAATTTATTAACATATTTAAAAAGAAACATTTTAGTTTATTCTCCCCCCACTGACCATATATGAAGCCATATATAGTAGTAGAATAGACACCCTGATTTCACTAGAAAGTATCACCTATAGCGGGCTGTAGCTTCAGTGAGGTAGATGAGTATAGGCAGTTTCATGTACGCCAGACATATAAAATCTTATTTACAATAGTGAATAAGGACATGTAACGGGGGCCCCAATGTTATATGGTCAAAAACCCATGAAAACCGTATCCTATATTTCGGTGACATTGGTTTTCCATCTTTGATTGTGGTTTACAAGGCAGAATGGTAATGAAGAAAAACTGGATTGGACTCTGGCTTTAAGAAATTTACACAAACACACAAAAAGGCGGGTGTGAACAGGTTAAGGACCTATAGACACCACTAAATAGGACATTAAAGGGGGCCCTACTTTCTCATATTCCCTTTTTGACAGATCGGTTCCCCAAAAGGTGTTCTTCTGCAAGAATCCCCCAGCCATCAGCTGCATCAGAGAAAGTGCTCAGTTTCCCTGCAGCGCCCCCACAGGAAAAACAAAGCATTACATTGTGCTCATTGAAATCAATGGGTTGCCTATGTAATATATGGGCATACAGCGTGGCGGACTGGGGTTAATTCTTGGGGCCCACTCTAGGATTACTGTACAAGGCTCTTGCACTATTCCTCTTTTCTACTTTGTCCCTGAAAAGCAGCCCCAGGCCTACCATGCTCTGAGCTCATCGGTAACTTTCCTTGCACCCCTTTGGGTTAGACCAAGCCTGGGCATACCAAGTCCTCCAGACATATTCCAATTGTTGTACCTGTTCTTAGCAATGCTTAATAGAGAATGATGCTCAGAAAACCTTAAAGGTGTTTGGTTCAGAAAAGTCCTTCTCTGGCAACATGGCCGTCTTACTTCAAGGGCCACAACTAATACCGACATTTTTGTTAAAGGCAACTTAAAAGGAGTTGTCCCACTTTACACAATGATGGCAAATCGCTAGGATCTGCCATAATGGTCTGACGGGTGCAGATCCCAGAGGTAGGACCAGGACCTACCACCTAAACTAGCCCCAAAGCCTCTCTGCTCTGAATGGAGAAGTGGTCAGAACTCTCCCTTAGACATGAATGGGAGTTCAGAGTATAGCTGAGCATGGCCTCTGGGACCTGCACCCATCAGGCAATGATGGGGTATCCTAGTGATGAGCCATCATTGTCTAAAGCAATGGTCTTCAAACTTTCCAGCCGTTGGGAAACCACAACTACCATAAAGCCACGGATATAGAGTAAATAAATGCATGATGGGAGTTGTAGTTTCCCAACAGCTGGAAAGTCGCAGGTTGAAGACCACTGGTCTAAAGCAAGACAACCTCTGGAATCCCTTTACAGAAGAGATTCCTAAGCTAAGGCCCAATTTGTTCAACCCCCACCCCCCCCCCCCCATTTTAACCATCAGTTAAGGATTATTTTTTTGGGGAGGGAGGAGGGTAGACTGGGGTTGAAATCTTTAAAAGAAAAAAATAAAAGTTTCTGCTGAGGATTTGGGGTTTATGGTGGTGGGATTCGCCTCTATATTCTGCTGGAACAGCCGCCGACGAGGATCTGTTCAAAAGTATAAAGACGCCCACTCTTTCTGCACCACGGATTTCAGGGCGGAAAATCCGCATTGTAGTTCAGTATAAACTAGAGCGCGGCGCGCCCATCCAAAGCATTGGGACTTCCTTGCAATAATCCAGCATGTGTTGTTACAGATGATATGCAGTTTCTATTGGTACCATTATGCCACCATCTGTGTGTATGTATGTATATATATTATATATATCCCTTCACTGGCTTCCCTTCACTGGCTTCCCATTGCCCAGCGAATTCATTTCAAGCTATTAACCATGACCTACAAGGCTCTCCATGACCTCTCCCCTCCATACATCTCTGCCCTAATTTCCAAATATCTCCCCCCACGCACTCTCCGCTCCTCACAGGACCTTCTCCTCTGCTCTCCCCTTATCAGCTCCTCTCACAACCGTCTCCAAGACTTCTCCCGTGCTTCCCCCACACTCTGGAACTCACTCCCCCAACACATCAGACTCTCCTCCACTTTCACCAGCTTCAAAAGCAACCTGAAAACCCATTTCTTCAGGCTTGCCTATAACCTTCACTAAACTTGTCACTACTTCCTCCACAGACATGTCTGCCCCTCACCTCCTGTCTCTTTCCCCCTCCTTGTAGATTGTAAGCCCTTGCGGGCAGGGTCCTCTCTCCCTCTGTCATGCCAATTGTCCCTTATCCCCTTTTCACTGTACTCGTTTGACTTATGTAATGTATGTAACCCCCTCGAATGTACAGCCCCCCTGGAATCAATGGCGCTTTAAAAAAAATAATAATAATAATAATAAATATATATAAATATATAATATATAATATATATATATATATATATATATATATATATTATATTTTTTGTATGATTACACACGGCATTTATTAGTCTCCATCACTTTCTGAGTGGGACACTGAATAGCAATGATTATTCTGGGGCTGTGTCTTTGTGGCATTTACTATGCAGGATAAATAATTTATAATACAGGTCATTTTAAAAATAGCAAAACCAATTCTGTAGTTTTTTTTGGTTTAAATAAAACATGGTTTAAAAGGGTGGAAGGAAAATTTTAGCCTTGGAGAATTTTTTTTTTGCTTACTATTTTTTGCAAAAAAAAAAAAAAATGGCCCTACAATATTTAAAAAAAAAAAAAAAAGTGTTTCCTCACTTTATTTTTGTAGAATGTGAACAGGGACATATCGAACGCAGGAGCGAACCGATGAAGCAGAGGGGGAAAGGAGACCCAATTTTACTATGTACGGGAGGTAAGGGGTGGGGGGACTGTGATAAGGAGTGCATGGAGAAATGAAATGTTTCACAGAGCTACATGCAGCTTCAGGCTCCCACTTGCTGTTCAGGCTGTGGGAGGTTCTGCAGCTTCAGGCTCCCACTTGCTGTTCCGGCTGCGGGAGGTTCTGCAGCTTCAGGCTCCCACTTGCTGTTCAGGCTGTGGGAGGTTCTGCAGCTTCAGGCTCCCACTTGCTGTTCAGGCTGTGGGAGGTTCTGCAGCTTCAGGCTCCCACTTGCTGTTCAGGCTGTGGGAGGTTCTGCAGCTTCAGGCTCTCACTTCCTGTTCAGGCTGTGGGAGGTTCTGCAGCTTTAGGCTCCTACTTATTGTTCAGGCAGTGGGCTGTTCTGCAGCTTCAGGCTCTCACTTGCTGTTCAGGCTGTGGGCGGTTCTGCAGCTTCAGGCTCCCACTTCCTGTTTAGGCTGTGGGCGGTTCTGCAGCTTCAGGCTCCCACTTGCTGTTTAGGCTGTGGGCGGTTCAGCAGCTTCAGGCTCCCACTTTCTGTTTAGGCTGTGGGCGGTTCCGCAGCTTCACGCTCCCACTTTCTGGTCAGGCTGTGGGGGTGTATAGCAGTGATTGACATATTAGCTCTGCTGTTTCTAGCTTTTCCTGTTAGTGACATGAGTGCTGGAGATTTATAATCTGTAATGCACAAAGCTACAGCGCCCTAAGGCCATATCTACATGAAGGGTCATCAACGTAGGAATCCACTAGTCTAAATTCAAATGTAATTATCCCGATTAACCACAATAGAAAATACGTGTTGAACTGCACACAATGTACAGTTCCTTGGTCAGTTTTTATAAAAAACTGAACAAAAAAACCCCAAAACCTTCAGCACATGTTAATTCTTCTGTCATATTCCACAAGCAGATCCACTTCCAAAACGACAGACCTGTAAATCCGCCAGAAACACTCCCCCCCCCCCCCCACCTAAAATCCACATCACCCAGTGGTAGAATCAGACAAGTAACACTTGTCTGGTCATACCCTAAAGGGTGAAAATGTGTCACTACCTTAGATGAATAAGCTGCAGGGAGTGACTAACTTGGATCTATCATATAAGAGCAGAAGGAGTCTGTAACCTAGAAAACCTGTGTACACTAGCAGTAGATAAGAATTTCAGCTCCTGAACAAAGCATAATCAAAACAGCAATGTATTTGGTAATAGTCTACATTTGCTTTTCCCTATTTGTTAAGTGAGAAAACCCCTTTAAAAAGGTAACAAATTATGGTGACTTATGGGAGGAATACACAATAGGATTTTATAAGTGGTATAAGCTTACTGGTCAACACCGATTTAACGTTACAACAATTTGACTTGGTTACGCACATGGTAAAGGGCTGTGCCCACAAAGGAAAATCTAGTTCATAGCGAGCGAAGAGGCGACTGTTACAGTCTAAGGCAGGCATCCTCAAACTGCGGCCCTCCAGCTGTTGAGAAACTACATCTCCCATCATGCATTTATATCATCTATAACAGTGGGCATGATGGGAGTTGTAGTGTCCCAACAGCTGGAGGGCCACAGTTTGAGGATGCCTGCTCTAAGGAGTGCGGTGCTTGCGGCCTCCTCCCCAGATATGGCTGAGCACATTCACACCGCAATAGTCGGAACTCCCATAGAAGTGAATGGAGAGGAGGCCAAAGCGCCACCCTCATTCTGTAACAGTCAGGTCCTAGCTAGCTACGAGCTGACCCGCGAAGAGGATACGGCACTGTGGAAACACCCCTTAAAAAAATCAAAAGCTGGTTTCTGGCTACAACAAAACTATGCAGTGTATTACTATGTGTGTTACTACTGTTACAGCCTGGGCCCCAGGTGTGCACCACGCGATGCCTCTGGGCCAGGGAACACAAGCAGACAGGGCCAGAGACGTACATACAGCGCTCCCTCAGCATACAGTATTGTACCTGGGATAACCATTGTATGTTAAAAATATAACTATGAACAGAAGCAAATCCATTGACTTCTATAGGAGAGTGTTGTGGGCATGCTCTGTGACCTGGGAAGAAGTCAGTGTGCAGGGAGGAGGAGAGGGAGAGCTGTGACATCTCCTACTGTGACTGGTGGATCCTTCTATAGGAGAGTGTTGTGGGCATGCTCTGACCTGGGAAGAAGTCACTATGCAGGGATGGGAGAGGAGGAGCTGAGACATCTATTGTGACTGGTGGATCCTGTGTTATCTGTACACAATGGTGTCTCCTTTCAGTGTAATCCTCCCTGTGCTGAGAACGAGGAGACTGCAGAGAAGCGATCCCTACAGAACAGGAGGTGTCTGGCCATTAGGCCTAATAGTATAAAATGAAAACTGCTGGATTAAAAAAAAAAAAAACAAAAAAAAAAAAGTTACTTTTTTTTAAAATCACAAGTCATTTTCTAATGACACATTCCCCTTTAAAGGGGTATTCTGCATTTAGACAAAAAGGCCGTAGGGTCATTACAGGCAGAGCAACGGTATAAATACTAATCCTACACCCAAAACCGCGATAATTGACATCTTATCACACGGTTGCCCTCTACGTTCTCCTACTTGGTGGAGCAAGTGTGGGTGTGGCTTCAGCCGCCGCTCAAATAATGGACTACAGTTCCCATCATGCATTGCTGCCCTCTATTCCAAGCTGTTCTCTCTCTGTACTCCCGTGGCTGCTGAACAGAAAGTCTTCACACTCCGGTGCATCTCACATGTTATTCCCCCACTGTTCGTTCCTAGCTACATCCCTGCTGCATTGAAGATATATGGTTCACCCTCCTAGTGCTGGAACTGAGCATGCCCGACCAGAAAACTGAACCACAGGTCGTATCCCTTGGCAACAAGCTAGAAACATCAGATATTGAGCCCATAATCAGTAAGCGATTTTATGGGATCCTATAAGAAATATTGAAATCTCGTACATTTACTTAGTAAAAAATTAAATGGAAGTTCTGCATACGGGATTACTCCTGTACTTACTTCCCAGAAGTGACTACAAGCAAATGCTCTTTGTAGAGAAAAGGCAACAAAACCCTGAGGCATGATGGGAAAGATAGTCAAAGTTTCTAAAACTTTAGCAAAATTGAAGTCCACAATTCAAAGCAGATTTCATATTCTAAGGGGCACAGTGTCCCTGACTGAAGTAGTAAGAACTTTTTGGCTATATCTAACCACCACTAGAGGGAGCTCATTGCATATTGATAGCCGTATAAATCTGGATGCAGTAAACACTCCCTGGTTGTGGCTTGTGATAG
Source organism: Phyllomedusa bahiana (assembly GCA_025379985.1). Taxonomy (NCBI): domain Eukaryota; kingdom Metazoa; phylum Chordata; class Amphibia; order Anura; family Hylidae; genus Phyllomedusa; species Phyllomedusa bahiana. The sequence continues at coordinate 74,706 of JAODAL010012542.1, forward strand.
CAAAGGTAAAGGGGTGTCCACACTATAAACTTTGATGGAATATTGACCGGTTATGACGACGTAGCCTGATATCTTGGGAATGAACCCCAAAAAGTCTCAGCTCAGCATGGAGAGACATTTATGCACAACTCTTCATTCTGTTTAATGGAAGTTCTGGGTATCAAACAGTGCTCCCTTGTAATGGAAACTCCCATAGAACAGAATGGAGAGAACACACTGAACCGAGTTCCCAGTACAGGGGAGCGCTGTGTTCTCCATTCTGTTCTATGGGAGTTCCCAGTACAGGGGAGCGCTGTGTTCTCCATTCTGTTCCAGTACAGGGAGCGCTGTGTTCTTCATTCTGTTCCAGTACAGGGAGCGCTGTGTTCTCCATTCTGATCTATGGGAGTTCCCAGTACAGGGAGCGCTGTGTTCTCCATTCTGTTCTATGGGAGTTTCCCAGTACAGGGGAGCGCTTGTTCTCCATTCTGTTCTATGGGAGTTCCCAGTACAGGGGAGCGCTGTGTTCTCCATTCTGTTCTATGGGAGTTCCCAGTACAGGGGAGCGCTGTGTTCTCCATTCTGTTCTATGGAAGATCCCAGTACAGGGGAGCACTGTGTTCTCCATTCTGTTCTATGGGAGATCTCTGTACAGAGGAGCACTGTGTTCTCTCCATTGTCTATGGGAGTTACCAGTACAGAACAGAATGGAGAACACAACGTTCCCCTGTACTGGAAACTCCCAAAGTGCAAGTGCAACCAGCTCTCCATTCTGAACCAACACTTTTGGGGCCTATTCCCAAGACAGGTGCTGGCTCCAAAGTGGGAACCTGCACCCATTGTTTGGCGACATATCCTATTAATATGGCATCAAAGTTTATGATGGGAAGACCCCTTTAAGCAGCTGAAGCAGATCAATTGCCTGGTCCCCTCCAATCAGGGGCTCTATAGAGGTCCCCAGTATATAGGGTTATGCTCCTGGCAGTGTGGAGGATGTTAGGCATGTAGATACCACTGGTGTTGACTTCAGTGCTGGAAATTTAATTTTTTTTTTTTTTTACCACCATGTGAAAACAAACTTGTAAAAAAAGTCATAGGATTTAAATCTGAACCCTTTGTCGGCCACGAAGGCCGAGTACGAGACTTTGTAGCCTTGGCCCTCAATGTCCGCTCTGATACAGTCCAGCAGGTCAGAGATTCCCGGAGCCGCCTTCCAAGGTCCGAACTTGACCACAGACTCCTTGTCCATGTCGAGAGCATTGAGGGCGTCGTGGCTCTTGGACGCATCCTCCTCAGTCCTCACAATACAAACAATGACATGGAGTATCGGGAGGCCACCACCTCGGCCCGGGCGATGCGGACGATCAGCTCAATGTTCTCGCTGTAGTTGGGGACTCGCGCAAGGAACTGCTTCCTCCCGACCTGTTCCCCGAAGATCTGTGGGGTCTCCTCCAGCTTCTTCACCAAGGAGTCAATCTCATAGAACAAAGCCTCTTTGTAGACTTCTTGGATGTTCTGAGTGGGCACTTGGCCGGAACGTAGATACTCCAGGATGTAACGGAAATATTTCCCCTCCCGGTCAATGAAGTACCTCCCCTCAGAGTCCATGCGCAGCTTGGGGTGCCCATTGAACATGTCAAAAAGCTTAGACCCTTGATACTTCTTCAGCGTCCCGACAGTTGTCGTATAGAAATCACCACCGATGTTCAGCTGCACAACAGGAGACATCTGCAGAAGAAAAGGAGGAGATCAAACACTGGGCTCCATACCAAAATCACGTCAATCTAGGCCACAATACTAGCTTACCAGCTACAACCTGACAGGGGTTTTGCTATAATACTGCCCCCCGATGTACAAGAATATAACTACTATAATACTGCCCCTATGTACAAGAATATAACTACTATAATACTGCCCCCTATGTACAAGAATATAACTACTATAATACTGCCTCCTATGTACAAGAATATAACTACTATAATACTGCCTCCTATGTACGAGAATATAACTACTATAATACTGCCTCCTATGTACAAGAATATAACTACTATAATACTGCCCCCTATGTACAAGAATATAACTACTATAATACTGCCCCCTATGTACAAGAATATACCTACTATAATACTGCCCCCTATGTACAAGAATATACCTACTATAATACTGCCCCCTATGTACAAGAATATACCTACTATAATACTGCCCCTATGTACAAGAATATAACTACTATAATACTGCCTCCTATGTACAAGAATATAACTACTATAATACTGCCTCCTATGTACAAGAATATAACTACTATAATACTGCCTCCTATGTACAAGAATATAACTACTATAATACTGCCTCCTATGTACAAGAATATAACTACTATAATACTGCCCGCTATGTACAAGAATATAACTACTATAATACTGCCCGCTATGTACAAGAATATAACTACTATAATACTGCCCCCTATGTACAAGAATATAACTACTATAATACTGCCTCCTATGTACAAGAACATACCTACTATAATACTGCCTCCCCGATGTACAAGAACATACCTACTATAATACTGCCTCCCCGATGTACAAGAAAATACCTACTATAATACTGCCTCCCCGATGTACAAGAACATAACTACTATAATACTGCCTCCCCGATATACAAGAACTACTATACTACTGCCTCCCCGATGTACAAGAACTACTATAATACTGCCTCCCCGATGTACAAGAACTACTATAATACTGTCCCCCGATGTACAAGAACTACTATAATACTGCCTCCCCGATGTACAAGAACTACTATAATACTGCCTCCCCGATGTACAAGAACTACTATAATACTGTCCCCCATGTACAAGAACTACTATAATACTGTCCCCCATGTACAAGAACTACTATAATACTGCCTCCTATGTACAAGAATATAACTACTATAATACTGCTCCTATGTACAATATATACTATAATACTGCCCCCTATGTACAAGAATATAACTATCATACTGCCACCTATGTACAATAATATAACTACTATAATACTGCCTCCTATGTACAAGAATATAACTACTATAATACTGCCTCCTATGTACAAGAACATAACTACTATAATACTGCCCCTATGTACAAGAATATAACTACTATAATACTGCCCCTATGTACAAGAATATAACTACTATAATACTGCCCCTATGTACAAGATTACTACAATACTGCCCCCTATGTACAAGAATATTACTACTATAATACTGCCCCCTATGTACAAGATTACTATAATACTGCCTCCTATGTACAAGAATATAACTACTATAATGCACTACTTGTATGGCTCCCCAGGCACTGGTATCTTAGTCCGTGTGATTTTGCAGCACATTAGATCAGTCATCTCTCAGATCTTCATGTTCCAGTTTCTCGTCGTCCATACAAGGGACCATAGACTTACAGATAATTGTGCCGAGTACTGAGTATAGAGGGTGACTATACTGGTCTATGGTGCTGCAGGACCGAGTTCACCCTATAGTATAATAATCCTATAATACTACAGGACGAGCTTTCCTGGGAAAATGGATGTTGACCGTCACATATTTGCAGATGGTGGGAGTTCCCATGAGAGGGGCACTTATGGTCAATTACCCATGACTGCGGCCATATCCTTGTACATTAGGGGGTAATGTAGGGCTTATAGGACAACAACTCCCACTCGGTCAACACACAAGTTTCCCTCTTAAGATTTTTCCACCATTGCTGAGAATTCTCTGTGGGAGTGGAAACAATGAATGGATGAGCGCCTCCTCGCACGCAACGCGGTAGAGAACTCACGGGAAAAGCAAGCTGTAGACCAGGCCTCCTCGAACTGCGGCCCTCCAGCTGTTGGGAAACTACAACTCCCATCATTCCCACTGTTCTAGATGATATAAATGCAAGATGGGAGTTGCAGTTTCCCCAACAGCTGTAGAGGGCCGCAGTTTGAGGATGCCTGCTGTAGACACTGCGAGGACGGACGCCTCCAAGTCAAGTTAACAGTCCAGTCACATTATTATGACCACTTCCTAACTGTGGTGTCGGCAGCACGGAACTCATGAAGGAACTGTGGTGCACTGGCTTGGTGGGTATATGAGGCTGTGTGATAGGCTATCTACACACATCCCTTGTTGCCATCATGGGTAAAAGGGGAATGTGATGGTTTCTTTTCCCCCCCTCTGGCACATTCCCCTTTTACCCTTGACGGCAATGAGGGATGTGTGTAGATAGCCTATCACACAGCCTCATATACCCACCAAGCCAGTGCACCCCATTTCCTTCATGAGCTCTGTGCTGCCAACACCACAAGTAGGAAGTGGTCATAATAATGTGACTGCGTGGTGCGACTGCGTGGTGTATACCTTTGATCATTGCCACTGTTTTTCTATCCTGCAATTAGTTGGAGCCCATACAATTTTGCTTTGGGGTCATATGGACTCTAAATTCTCATTACCTTTAGCCCTCCTTTATATTTTGCATTGGAGTTTTTGCCACCCCCCCACCCAAAAAAAGCTTCATGTGTTTTTTGTAGGTTTTTTGTACAGAAAAGTGTTTACTGCTATTCATTGATGGGTTCCCCCTCCCTCTGGCACATTCTTTCCATCAATGATTAGTAATAAACACTTTCCTGTACAAAAAAACCTACAAAAACCACATGAATTATTTATTTTTTTTTTTAAGGGGGGGGGGGGCAAAATAACTCCCACGCAAAATATAAAGGAGGCCTAAAGGTAACGAGAATTTAGGGAGCCCCAGAGCAAAATTGTAGGGGCTCCAACTAATTGCAGGATAGAAAAACCGTGGCAATGATCAAAGGTATATACATAGTGCAGTCACATTATTATGACCACTTCCTACTTGTGGTGTTGGCAGCACAGCGCTCATGAAGGAAATGTGGTGCGCTGGCCTGGTGGGTAGATAAGGCTGTGTGATAGGCTGTGCGCACACATCCCTCATTGCAGTCATGGGTAAAAGGGGAATGTGATGGAAAGAATGCACCAGAAAGGGAAAGAAAAAAAACAACAAAAAACACACCGCAATGAATGCATATAGCAATAAACACTTCAGTAAAAAAAATTAATTGCTGCAAAACCACAAAAACAGATTAAGTTTTTAGTTTGTTTTTTGGGGGTTTTTATTGGGGGGGGGGGACCCATGCAAAATATATAGGAGACCTAAAGGTAATGAGAATTTATATAGAGTCGCAGAGCAAAATTGGAGGAGCACCAACTAGCAGCAGGACAGAAAAAACTGGCAGTGATCAAAGGTTTATACACCAGTCACATTACTATGACCACTTTCACTGTTGGCAGCGTGTAGCTCATGAAGTCCCATGTGGTGCGCTGGCTTGGTGGGTATATAAGGTGTGATAAGCTGTCTGCACACATCCCTTGTTGCGCTCATGGGTAAAGGGGCGATTAATCAGATTTGGGATATTCTCGGCTTTTGGGCGCAGGGTGGCGGTATTTCTGACAGCATAGTTTGTGAACTGTTGGCGGCTGCTGTGGTGAAAGTGGATAAATGCTGCAGCTAAAACCACCAAACAGTGCTCAGGCGACGGTCATAAGGTATATGGGGAAAAAAGTATTTAGTCAGCCACCAATTGTGCAAGTTCTCACACTTAATAAAACAACAAAAGTTCCTCTCAATCCTCTGTTCTATCTCCTTTGTTGGCAATGACAGAGGTCAGACGTTTTCTGTCTTCACAAGGTTGGCGCACACTGCTGCTGGTATGTTGGCCCATTCCTCCATGCAGGTCTCCTCTCTAGCAGTGATGTTTTGGGGCTGTCGCTGGGCAACACGAACTTTCAACTCCTTCAAAGGTTTTCTATGGGGTTGAGATCTGGAGACTGGCCAGGCCACTCCAGGACCTTGAAATGCTTCTTCTTCATTGCTCCTTCATGGCCCTGGCGGTGTGCTTGGGATCATTGTCATGCTGAAAGACCCAGCCACGTTTCATCTTCAATGCCCTTGCTGATGGAAGGAGGTTTGCACTCAAAATCTCATGATACATGGCCCCATTCATTTTCATGTCATGGATCAGTCGTCCTGGTCCCTTTGCAGAGAAACAGCCCCAAAGCATGATGTTGCCACCAACATGCTTCACAGTAGGTATGGTGATCTTTAGATGCAGCTCAGCCTTCTCTCTCCTCAAAACATGACAAGTTGTGTTTCTACCAAACACTTCTACATTGGTTTCATCTGACCATATGACATTCTCCCAATACTCCTCTGGCTCATCCAAATGCTCTCTAACAGACTTCAGACGGGCCCAGACATGTACTGGCTTAAGCAGGGGACATATCTGGCACTGCAGGATCTGAGTCCCTGGCGGTGTAGTGTGTTACTGATGGGAGCCTTTGTTACGTTGGTCCCAGCTCTCTGCATTCACTAGGTCCCCCCGTGTGGTTCTGGGATTTTTATTCACCGTTCTTGTGATCATTTTGACCCCCCTAGGGGAGATCTTGCTGGAGCCCCAGATGGAGGGAGATTATCAGTGGTCTTGAATGTCTTCCATTTCCTAATTATTGCAGCCACAGTTTATTTCTTCACACCAAGCTGCTTGCCTATTGCAGATTCAGTCTTCCCAGCCTGGTGCAGGGCTACAGTTTTGTTTCTGGTGTCCTTCCACAGCGCTTTGGTCTTCACCATAGTGGAGTTTGGAGTGTGACTGAGGTTGTGGACAGGTGTCTTTTATACTGATAAGGTCAAACAGGAGCCATTACTACAGGTAATGAGTGGAGGACAGAGGAGCCTCTTACAGAAGAAGTTACAGGTCTGTGAGAGCCAGAAATCTCGCTTGTTTGTAGGGGACCAAATACTTATTTTCCACCATAATTTGCCAATAAATTCTTTCCAAATCAGACAATGGGATTTTTTGGATTTGTTTTCTCATTCTGTCTCATAGTTGAGGTCGACCTATGATGCCAATTACAGGCAAATCTCATCTTTATAAGTGGGAGAACTTGCACAATTGGTGGCTGACTAAATACTTTTTTCCCCCACTGTACATCACTGCACAGTACATACATAATACCGCCATATACAGCCTGCAAAACACTATAGAAGAAACAGAACGGTGCCTTAAAGATACCAGCAAAGCATAGGAAATGGCATCAGACAGAACACAAACCAGTATCAGTGTCTACATGATCCTGCCACAGTGATCGCACAGCACCACGCAACCAGCGCAACAGTTGTAGTGGTCGGGCCCCAATACTGTGACATCTAATAGTATCATACAGCAGGTGCTGCAGCCTCATGTGAATAAGTCCACGGGAAAGGTCCCCCAAGTGTCAGTTCAGAATGGGGAACCAGTCCCTACTGTGTTTGACTCTCCATTCTATGGGAGTTCACAGTAAAGGGAAGCTCTGTGTTCTCTCCTTTCTGTTCTATGGGAGTTCCCAGTACAGGGGAGCGCTGTGTTCTCTCCTTTCTGTTCTATTGGATTTCCCCAGTACAGGGGAGCGTTATGTTGTCCATTCTGTTCTATGGAAGTTCCCAGTACAGGGGAGCACTGTGTTCTCTCCTTTTTGTTCTATGGGACTTCCCAGTACAGGAGAGGGTGTTTTCTCCATTCTGTTCTATGGGAGCTCCCAGTACAGGAGAGCGCTGTGTCCTCTCCATTCTCCTCTATGGGAGTTCCCAGTACAGGGGAGCGCTGTGTCCTCTCATTCTCCTCTATGGGAGTTCCAGTACAGGGGAGCGCTGTGTCCTCTCCCATTCTCCTCTATGGGAGTTCCCAGTACAGGGGGAGCGCTGCGTCCTCTCCATTCTCCTCTATGGGAGTTCCCAGTACAGGGGAGCGCTGTGTTCCCTCCAGTCTCCTCAATGGGAGTTCCCAGTACAGGGAGCGCTGTGTTCTCTCCATTCTCCTCTATGGGAGTTCCCAGTACAGGGGAGCGCTGTGTCCTCTCCATTCTCCTCTATGGGAGTTCCCAGTACAGGGGAGCGCTGTGTCCTCTCCATTCTCCTCTATGGGAGTTCCCAGTACAGGGGAGCGCTGTGTCCTCTCCATTCTCCTCTATGGGAGTTCCCAGTACAGGGGAGCGCTATGTTCCTCTCCATTCTCCTCTATGGGATGTTCCCAGTACAGGGGAGCGCTGTGTCCTCTCCATTCTCCTCTATGGGAGTTCCCAGTACAGGGGAGCGCTGTGTCCTCTCCATTCTTCTCTATGGGAGTTCCCAGTACAGGGGAGCGCTGTGTTCTCTCCATTCTCCTCTATGGGAGTTCCCAGCACAGGGGAGCGCTGTGTTCTCTCCATTCTCCTCTATGGGAGCTCCCAGGACAGGGGAGCGCTGTGTTCTCTCCATTCTGTTCTATGGGAGCTCCCAGTACAGGGGAGCACTGTGTTCTCTCAATTCTCCTCTATGGGAGTTCCCAGTACAGGGGAGCGCTGTGTAGAGTCTCTGCTGGATAGGAACAGTGGGGACACATGATTTGTGGCATTGTTGAAAAATGTCCAGATCCCAGGGAAACCAAGATGCAAGAACCTTAAAATAGAAGCATGAAGACTGCAAAGGTGGCTCCACTAATAAGTGGTGAGGTTAGTGCAGACGATGGACTTGATGAATGACCCCAATAACAAGAGTTCTGTAGATGGTGAGGATAGTGGGGCCCAATATGGATGACCCCAATAAGGATTCTGTAGACTGTAGGTGACCCCATGATGCATAATACCGTATATTACATAACAATCTTGCCTGAAGAGCTGACAATCAGGCCCGTGGACTCCCACCCCCCGGGTCTCTGGAGCTGTTGCCCGGGCACTGGAGGGGGGCACGCTGGGGTCCCGGGCACTGGAGGGGGGGCAGGGTGCTGGGGTACCGGCATTGGGTGCTGGGGTCCCGGTACTCACACTCTGCAGGGGGCTGGTGAGCTGTTTGCCCGCGCTCCGGTGCTCGATCACACTCATGTCGGCAGCGCTGCGGCCCCGGCTGTGAGCGCGTCTGGGGCTGTTGGTTTTGCCTCAGGAGCCCCCTCCTCCGGTGCCTCCCCGTGTGACAGGTGAAAAAGAGGCGGCGCCGGAAGAAGGTCACCCGGGCTCAGCACCTACTGCAAGGTGCGCTGCAGGGAAGACTACAACCCACAGTGTATGGGCTATATAGGGGGATATGTGCTGCTGTGCAGGGTATATAGGGGGATATGTGCTGCTGTGCAGGGTATACAGCCAGTGCATGGGGTATACAGGGATATGTGCTGCTCTGCAGGGTATACAGCCAGTGCATGGGGTATATAGGGGGATATGTGTTGCTGTGCAGGGTATATAGGGGATATGTGCTGCTGTGCAGGGTATATAGGGGGATATGTGCTGCTGTGCAGGGTATATAGGGGGATATGTGCTGCTGTGCAGGGTATATAGGGGGATTATGTGGCTGCTGTGCATGGTAAACAGCCAGTGCAGTGGGGTATCATAGGGGATATTTGCATGCTGTGCAGGGTATACAGCCGTGCATGGGTTTATATAGGGATGTGCAGCTGCTGTGCAGGTAACGCTGTGCATGGGTATATAGGATGTCGCTGCTCTGCAGGTATACAGCCATGCTGGGTAATATAGGGATATGTGTCTGCTGTGCAGGGTAAATAGCCAATGCATGAGGTATATACGGATATGTGCTGCTGTGCAGGTACATAGCAGTGCATGAGGTAGATACGGATATGTGCTGCAGTGCAGGGTATACAACCACAGTGGGCTAGTGTATATAGGGGGAATATGTGACGCTCTGCAGGTATACACCAGTGCGTGGGTAATATAGGGGGGATATGTGCTGCTCAGCAGGGTATACAGCCAGTCATGGGTATATAGGGGGATATGTAGCGGCTGTGCAGGTATATAGCCAAGTTCATTGAGGTATATACGGATATGTTGCTAGCTGAGCAGGGTATACAGCCAGTTCATGGGGTCAAAATAACGGATATGTGCTGCTGTTGGCCGGGTATACAGCCCTTGCATGGTGTATATACGGATATGTAGCTGCTCTGCATTGGTATAACAGCCAGTGCATGTGTGTATATACTGATATGTGCTGCTGTGCAGGGTATCAAGCCATTGCATAGGAAATATACCGGATCAGTGCTGCCACAAGGGTATAACAGCCAAGTGCGATGGTGTTAAAGGGGGATTATGTCTGTCTGGAGGGTATATAGCCAGTGCATGGGTGTAACTAGGGGAACATGTGCTGCTGAGTCAGGAACATAGCCAGATGCAATGATGAATATACGGATATGTGCTGCTGTGCAGGGTATACAACCCACAGTGCATGGGGTATATAGGGGGATATGTGCTGGCTGTCAGGGAATACGCCAGTGCAATGGGGTATATGGGGGATATGTTGCTGCTGTCAGGGTATACAGCCAGTGCATGGGGTATATAGGGGGATATGTGCTGCTGTGCAGGGTATACAGCCAGTGCATGGGGTATATAGGGGGATATGTGCTGCTGTGCAGGGTATACAACCAGTGCATGGGGTATATACGGATATGTGCTGCTGTGCAGGGTATACAACCCACAGTGCATGGGGTATATAGGGGGATAATGAGTGCTCTCAGGGAAAATACAGCCAAGTGTGTTGTGATTGGGAACAAAGATTATATATGTGTGACTCCTTTGTGTCTAATATTTAAAAATTATTTAGTCTAAACTTCACGATATACAATATAAAAATATATACATAATGGCACATACTATAAATAGTACAGCATGTAAAAGCGTAGGTAAATTCTTTTGTCATTAATGTGTTAAACAAAATGGCTGCCAGAAGTAGATTTTAGTCGTCGTGTATCCAAGATGGCGCTATACAGAAGTATACACCCTTTGTTCAGACAATCCTGAAGCTGTGAGGAGTTGTGTCCATAAAAGGACGTGCCAATACCCTCACAGACAGCTACATGTGATGCTACTTATACTACCCTTCATTTGCAAAGAGGTATAAAAAACCACCATTTAGTGAAATAAAATCAAGAAAGCACTTTCACAGCAACAGGGTCATGTTGAGATTTGTTTATCGTCGTGCCCATATTGTTAAATTTAAGATAAATTGAAACCCCACAAGGCCAGATAGCCTCATTGAGGCTACTATCTATTACAGAGATGACGCCTGCAACGTGAGGCATGGCATAGATCTGATTTAAAAACCGCAAACAGAACTGGTGAGCATCTACTCGTGCGGACACAGATGAGATATAAAAGGCGCCATCACCTCTTCTGAAATTTTCTGGTCCGGGTAATTAAGGTTTAAACGTTTGCTTATCCGGGCTATTGCTCGCCTATTGGAGATTGTAACAATGTTTCATCCGGTTAAATGTAGAGATCAACGCTGACAGAACGAGTCGGCCCATGCTATTGAACTATGGCCTGTCAAGTGTAACTCCTTGTGGGGTGAGTATTTTCATGTTTTATTTTGTATGAATGTTTTCGGAACTGATTGAACAGCAAAGCTGGGACGCAAGGTGTTAAGCCAGCTGAGAGACAAGGCAGAAATGCAACTGTGGGTTATAGAAAATCTCCCTCTGGGAGTACAGGGGTCTCGAAGTTCCCTTGCCACAGAGAGCAGAGGACAGGTTAGCTGAACTTGGAAAAGGAAAAAAATAAGAAAAAAAGCCATCTTGTGATAAAAAAATAAAAAAAAATTTGGAATTCATTTGATGGTGGAAATCATGAATTCAGGCCTTTCTTGTGTAGAGGAAGGCTGAGACAGCTTGCCGAAAAATCGCTTTTTTTAAACATAATGATACAAGTCCTGTGCAGTCTGGTCGAGTCTGTCATGTGTGTCTTGCGAGATAGAAAAATGTGGAGCAGGTGAGTTTAGAAACAAAGAAACAAAGAAGTTTGGTATGTGAGTTTTTGAGTTAGTGCACAGCGCCATCTGCTGGTTTTAGAGTGTAAGAAATTTAGAATAAAGAAGGACTCATTGTATGATATGAAAGAAGTAATTGAAGTATTCTGAGAATTGTGCAAGTAAGCTTAAGTGTGATTTATACCTCAGAAAGTATTGTGATAAGAGAAAGAGGAAATTGTCTGAGGGTTAATACAGAAAGTAAGGTAGATTGAATGAACTTGTGAATGTATGTTGATGGCTGTATCCTGGTACAGTGAAACTTTATGGATCATAAAGAAGAGTGGGCCCTGGGGTGCAGCTGCCTATGTGTATCATCCCCCAGGAGAAGTTATCTGAAACAAAGGAAAGTAGTGAAATATTGTTCGACGCCATGGGGGGGTGGCGGGGGGGTTGGGGGGGGGGGGGGGGGGGGTGGGGGGGGGGGGGGGGGGGTGGGGGGGGGGGGGGGGGGGGTGGGGGGGGGGGGGGGGGGTTGGGGGGGGGGGTGGGGGGGGGGGGGGGGCGGGGGGGGGGGGGGGTGGGGGGGGGGGGGGGGGGGGGGGGGGGGGGGGGGGGGGGGGGGGGGGGGGGGGGGGGGGGGGGGGGGGGGGGGGGGGGGGGGGGGTGGGGGGGGGGGGGGGGGGGGGGGGGGGGGGGGGGGGGGGGGGGGGGGGGGGGGGGGGGGGGGGGGGGGGGGGGGGGAGGGGGGGGGGGGGGGGGGGGGGGGGGGGGGGGGGGGGGGTGGGGGGGGGGGGGGGGGGTAGGGGGGGGGGGGGGGGGGGGGGGGGGGGGGGGGGGGGGGGGTGGGGGGGGGCGGTGGGGGGGGGGGGGGGGGCGGGGGGGGGGGGGGGGGGGGGGGGGGGGGGGGGGGGGGGGGGGGGGGGGGGGGGGGGGGGGGGGGGGGGGGGGGGGGGGGGGGGGGGGGGGGGGGGTGGGGAGGGGGGGGGGGGGGGGGGGGGGGGGGTGTAATGGAGGCAGGGAATTGGGGGGAGAGATAAGTCAAGGTGGTTGAAAAAAAGATGAAAAAATAGGAAAAAAGACAAAGATACAAAAAAATGTGTAACAAGTAACCATGAAACATGTAACAAATAAAATGATACAGCCACACTGAACAGTAAAAAAAAATTCATGAAAATTTAGTGACAGGAAAGACCATTAATTGTAAATTCATACTAAGACAAAGTAGGCTCATTCTTGAGTAAAAAGAATAGTACTTCCTAGGTTAATGCCAGCCACTTCCTGGGTAAAAAGGTATCTTAATGGACAAAGATGGAGGAACAATAGTACTGTTTGTCAATTATGAATGCAGATACTGGGGATATTGTGTGACCAACCCAGCCAGCCCTACAGTGGAGACCTCATGTACTGGGAGGAGAAGATACAGTGGGAGCGAGCTCTAACAGCAAGAGGATGACATAGACATGATAAAGGAAGAACGAGCGGATGAGCTCAAAGGACAAGTCAAGCAAATTCCTTCTTGCTGCTGGGGGGACACACCAGCTGACCCCACTGCCATAGCACAAGCCCTCGGAAAGACACTGGAGACAGTCAGCTGACCAGTGGAGAATGGCTCAGGAATTGACTACGGCAGACCCCCTATATCTCACCGGCCTCACGGTCAAGGGTGGGGTGCGAAAGGCCCGAACCATATTAATTTACATCCCACCGCGTCAAGTGTCTGTCTTAACAATTGAAATTAACTGGACCCTGAAAACAACCTATGTCCTATACAGAAAGATTATAAGGTCCTTGTCAGGGTAAAGCAGGGGATTCAGACGCCCATTGTGCAGAATCCCTCATCAAGCCGCAGATTAAGGATGCTGTCACTGCTGCCTGTCCAGAGATTACTGTTGTAACAGCTGACTCAATGGGCTGGGGACGACTTTCAGATCCAGGCATTGAAACTGACAGAACTTCACTCAGTATAACGGGAAACAGTGTGAAAATAACATGCACTGGATAACTCAAGATGTTCCTGATTTAGGATTTCTTCCTGATGAGTAAGCCGCATGCTCGGATGCTGACCAGTGCCTTTGTGGATGGCCTCTGGAACTCATGAGGAAGCAGCTGGAAGATGGTTCGGCCTGAGTACAAGACTCTAAACAGTTGAAGTGGTGCATCTAGATAGCAAAATGCTCGAGAAGCAATCTGCCAGCGGGATATGGTATGAAAGCCTGCTCCTGTGATGGTGCGCATGACAGTATGAAGGACAACTGAGCCTACAAGACAAGACCACCGTTTACTTGCTAGAACTGCAGACCGAGCAGGTACCTGGTCCCCCCTGGCAAAACAAGAGGAGACACCACAAGCCCAAGATAACCGGACCCTGCGCCGATTTCTGAGATCCTGATTCAGAAGCCCAGCATCATAGGACAGGGATAACCACGTCATGTCGCAAATACAGGAATGAGGCAGTGAAACCAACCCCTTCCACCTTTATGAAGATTGCTTAGAGTCTTCCAGAAGCTGAAGAAAGCTTATTGTCACAGTGCCCCCTGCACTAGAGTCTTCCCTGCTACCAGAAGACCTTCAAGTTCTTTTATCGTAAAGGCAGAGGACAATCCCTGGGATGTTCTAGCACCGGCCATAGCATGCCGAACAGACCATTTGGGATACTACACTGCAAGACTGGACCCAGCGGCAAGGGGAGGACCTTCCAGTATTTATAAGGCTGTAGCTGCAGCCCCAGTGCTGCTGACAAGACACGATATCGTCAGTCGTACACTCCCTCATCCTTCTGCTCCATGAGAACATCTCGCCATTCTCTCCTCTGCCAAGATAACGTCACTCAGCTCGCGCTGTTTAGTGTTTCTTTCATCCAGCCACCTTACTTTCCTCTTTCTCAAGGGGGAATGTGAGAGAAGAGGAATCGAAGAAACCGGTGTAGCAAGAAGAAAGCCATGATGCTATGAAGTCGAGAAAGATTGGAACTTTTCAATTGAACCCAGGATATGTTCTTTTTGTGGATGGATCCAGATTTGCAGACAGTGCAGGACGATTGACACGGATAGGCGTGACCACACACACGCAGGTAGAAGCCAAAAAGTCTGCCATTGCATACGTCAAGCCCAAGAAGACGGCAGCATGACGTTTGCAGGGCAAAACGGCCAACATATATACGGATTCAAGGTACGCTTTCGGGGTCGCCCATGACTGTGGACTCTCTTTGGGAAGCACTAGGATTTCTCACGGCTGCGGAACCCCAGTGAAACATGGACAAGCCATTTCAGGTCCTGAGGCTGCACTGCTGCTCAGCTGCCACGACAGTGGCCAACTAAAGAAGCACATTGGAAGGGGTTTGGTTGGCTGAATACAGAAGACGAAAACACTGGCTGACCAAGCAATGCCACACATGCCGTCAGGAGGTGAAGAAAGTGGAAGCAAGTCAGCTGTACAGTGAGTGCAGGAGGAAAACTCGCACTCCAACCCCACAAGGAGACTGCTGGCCCAAAGATGCAGGAACAAGCTCCACTGAAGAACATAAAGCTGGGAACAGAAAGCAGCCTTAAAGGATGATTGTGCACCCACTATGATCACACAAGACCAACACCACAGACCCTCCATCCAAGCTTCCCTGTCTATGCAAATTGCAACACAAGCATGAGGAAGCAGAAAAAGGAGCTTGGAAGAAGAAGAGAGCAAGAAGAACGAAGAAGACGGGCTATATGGGAGTAGGGAGGCGACCCAGCTTGCCTACTGGCGCTATATCCCAGCTAGTAGAGAATGGGACATGTAACGGGACTTCTGAAAGCACGGATGCTAAAAGTGGCAATAGAAACAGACAAGCCCTGACCATTACCGACTGCCCATAAAGCTTTTGTTAGAGTCAGGCACACACCCCAGAGATAGTTACTCTCTTTCCCTATGAATCCTGTTAGGCAGTGCCCCCAAGGCATAGGTGCAGTATTTTCCCTCAGGAGTTGAAGCTACAAAATGATAGCGTATGACCTCTTATGTAGATTGCAGTGGTTAAAGAGTTGAATGCTAATCTTTCTAGAGTTTAGAACATTCCCAGAACCGACTTAGACATTGCTGCCTCATAAGCTACAGCCTGTAGACTGGTTCTACGTGAAGTTTTGAGTGTAAACCCCTAGAGCCGAGTTTGAGGGCCCCGCACCACTGTCCTGCTGACCACGAACCACAACTGTCAGAGTGGCAGGAAAAGCCAACTGGAATCCACGCTTCACACTGCAATATCGCCCCAAAGCCCCCGGAGATGAGGCAAGATGCTGGCGTTGTACAGATGTTAATTATTATGTTGCGTTAACACATGGTCAGAAACCATTAAATTTGGTTGTGATGAACAGTACTGGGGTACAACTCTTCGTATTACTGGGTTGCTGTAGGTTGGAACACAGGTAAAGACTATGGGGTATTAGACCTGTGTGTGAGAACAGACTGCCTTAAAGAGGAAAGATAAACAGGGAAAACCACTACTCACTAGAATAATGTTGACAAAAACAGGAACCTGTCGAGAATAGGGAATACCAGATCAAGTATGTCCTAACTCTAACTATTGAAGACCCTCAGTGAGACTGATGGCGGTATATATGTCCTGGGAGCTTATATAACGGGGAGGGGCACAGGTTTTAAAGATAAAATTCAGTTAAAGACATGAATACAGATCCAGAGAAATGGTTGGATCCCAGCACCCACAGCCGGTAAACCCACATATGCCCCATGTCCAGACTTTTCAAGGCATGACAGCCATGGATGATCCTACCAGGAAGATACAATAGAGGGTAGAGATGGGTTTCTCATGATAAAACTTGTGGCTAGATTGGTCAAATATACAGCTGCCACAACATAACAAAACAAACTGCTATATCGCTGCTGTCCAGAACCTCATATGGCACTGTCCCACTAGAGATTCCCAAGGCATTCACAAGAATGCTTTCTTTAGATTAAACCCAACACCACCACAGAACATGCTGGCCTTGAGGACCCTGGAAGGCAGAGTACCAATCATCCAAAAAAAAAGCAACAAGCAACAGTAGGGTTACTCGTCTACCCGGCAATTACACCTCTATACCAGTATTGTGGGAAATGGCAGATTCCTGGGCACATTCCCTAAGAAAGGTTATTGCCACCACATAAAGTAACATCAGTGGCGAGCCGCTACAAATCAGTCCTAAGGGGACATATATTGGAGATAGTGGAGATCTTAAACATAGGACAATAGTAGGCAACTGTGACCGAACAATGTGCCGCTACTAACTCATACCCATTCCATATATGTGAGGTGAGGGGTCAGAAGAAAGTGACACAGTGAGAGGCCAGGAGGGAGAAGGAAAGCCTCCCAAAGTAGCACTTTGACCCCCATGTTGTATATTGTATCAATAGGAGGCCCAAAGGGGGAGTACCCTGATGATTTAATGCAAGGGACCAGGAGGCCGCTGGGTTTGCATCTCTACTTACTGATAATTACTGGTCCACCCAAACAGGTAGAGAAACCTGCGAGTACTTTTAACCCATAATACAGGGCCGAAAGGGCAGGTCACTGTGGCCATTAGAAAGCTAGATTTATCTCTCAAAGAATTAAATGCGTAAACTCAGGCATCGATCCCCCTGACCTATATGGTGATGACTTCAATGGTTTTAGTGGTTGGCAGAATGCTTGGCCAGATAGGTATTGCCCATATTGATGATGTTGAGCAATACTTGCTCTAGATTGTCTTGTTTTAAGATATACTCCCATGTATTGAGAAGCTATTTGTGAAACTGTGGACCAGACTACTCCCATCATGATAAACGTTGTCCCCGGCCGGGCCTCTGTGATGAAAGCACATACCACACCCCCTCCTGTCCAAAGCCTGACACCTTTATGATTTGGACATTGGGAACACTATTCCTGAACCTGACGTCAAAAAGGCTCCGGAAAGTCATCTCCCCCCTCCGCAACCGCACTCCACAAAGAAAGACCATAGAAGGTAGGGGAACAGGGCTACGGGAAGGGGCCCCCTTCCAGGGCAGTATTTCCGCAAGAACAAAAATAGGAAAGAAAAAAGGGGAAAGAGGATAGGGAAAAAAAAAGAGAACAAAGCTCAGGGGGGGCTGTTGGGGAGGGAACAAAGATTATATATGTGTACCTTGTGTCTCTATTTTTAAAATGATTATTTTTGATAAATTTCACTATACATAAAAAAAATTTAACATAATAGGCACATACTTATAAGACAGCATTAAAACGTGGTTAACTTTGTCTTAAATGTGTTAACCAAAAGGGGCCCCTGAAGTATTTGTCGTCGTGTAACCAAGAGGCCCAGTCAAATTACACCCTGTTTTCAGACATTCCGAAGCGTGGGGATGTCCATAATAAGGACTGGCCAATAGACCCCACAACGCTACAGTGTTTCTTCTTTTCTACTCATTTGAAAAGGTATAAAAAAAACCCCCATTTTGTGAAAAAAATCAGAAAGCCTTCACCAAAAAGGGCATGTTGTATTTTTTTCTCGTTTCACCTTTTGTTATTTTTTAAATAATTTGAACCCCCCCCAAAGGCAGATAGCCCCCTTTTAGGCTACTACATTTCAAAGGGGGTGGGGTAAAAGGGGGGGTTGTCTCGTCAGGGTGCAGCCCGTGCATGGGGTAATAGGGGGATTGTGCTGCGTGGGAGGGTATACAACCCACATTTCAGGGGGATATAGGGGGGTATTGCTGCCTCAGGGGATACAGCCATGCTGGGTAATGGGGGATATTGCGCTCTCAGGGTAAAACAGCCAGTGCGTGGGGTATAAGGGGGGATATGTGCTGCGTCGGGGAAAAAACCATGCATGGGGGATATAGGGGGGTATGTGCGGTGCAGGGATCAGCCAGTGCAGGGGTATATGGGGATAGGCTGCTGGCAGGGGATACAACCCCGTCAGGGGATATACGGATATTGCGCTGTGCAGGTATACAAACCCCCATGCTGGGTATATAGGGGGAATGTGCGCTGTGCAGGGGAACAGCCAGGCGTGGAGTAATAGGGAATGTGCTGCTGTGGGGGTAACCCATGCATGGGGGGATATAGGGATATTCTGCTGTGCCCGGGGGGGGTTTTTTACACCAGTGCGTGGGTATAAAAAGGGAATGTTCTGCTCTGCGGGGCATACAAATATATAGGGGGCCGGGGCGAGCGTACGTTCACAGGGAAACAGCCGGAAAACCACATTTAAGCAGTTTTAAGGGAGAGTGGCCCCCTATGCCCTAGGAGGACTCCAACAAACTTGCCTCAAGAACGGGCTTTCAATACTAATCATGCCACCTGAAAAGTCCGCACTGTGGCACAATGACAACTTTCAAAAGGGAAAACCCCAAAAATGGAAGAGGACGCAGATTCAGAAGTGGATTCTGCACCCAAATCAGTGCCCTCTACTGTTGTACTGGCATTCTACTCTTACAGGAGACATAGGGTCTGCCCAAACAGGCAGCCTCACAGGGGTGGGGCAATCCGAGACACACAGGGAAAGGGGAAAGGGAACCTGTCACATTGAGCACGCTATCTGATCTGTGGCCCCCCAGATACACAGGGGGAGCTGGGGGGACACCTACGCTTGGCCCCCCTTAAAGAGCAGGGAAAGCTAGGACATGCTATCGATCTGCCCCATGTTATAGACAGGAGACGAGGCATGCTTCATCTGTGGCCCCATTTATGAGCAGGGGGGAGCTGAGGCTCTATCTGATCTCGGGGCCCCATGTTATTTGAGCAGGAGGGGCTGAGGACATGCTATCTGATCTCAGGCCCCCTGGGTTTTAGAGCAGAGAGCTGAGGACATGCTAACGGTCTGCGGCCCCTGTTTTTAAAAGCAGGAGGGGCTGGGACAAGCATCTGATCTGCGGGGCCCCCTGTTATAGACAGGGGGAGCAGGACTGCTATCTGATCGTGGGCCCCATGTTATAGAGCAGGGGGGAGCGAGGGCATCTATCTGGATCTGTGGGCCCATTTATAGACAGGGGGAGCTGAGGGCTGCTATCTGGGTCTTGGGCTCCATGTTTTTAGAGCAGGGGGAGCTGAGGACATGCTATCTGATCTGTGGTCCATTTTTAAGAGCAGGAGGACTAGGACATCTATCTGATCGCGGGCCCCATGTTAAAGAGGAGGAGCGGGGCCCTGCTACATCTGTGGGCCCCATGTTTATGAGCAGGGGGAGCTGAGACAGCTAAAAGATCTTTGGCCCCATGTTTTTAGAGCAGGGGAGCTGAGGACACCTATTATCTGTGGGGCCCCCGTTATAAGCAGGAGGGGCTGAGGGCACGCTATCTGGGTCTGTGGCCCATATAAGCAGGGAGCTAGGGCACCCCTTCTGACTCGGCCCCATGTTTTGACAGGAGATGAGGAAACGCTACTGATCTGCGGCCCCAGTTATAGACAGGGGGAGCTGAGGACACGCTAATATCGCAGGCCCCCCTTTTAAAAGCAGAGGGGCTAGGGCACGATCTGTCTGCAGGGCCCCATTTTATAGACGAGGACTGAGGACCCTATCGATCTGGGTG